>JALIZH010011747.1:0-24660 GCA_030522465.1 Rhipicephalus appendiculatus | reverse complement strand
GTCGGGTTAGCCTCAATTGTAGTTGAACGCCATGCACTGATGTGGAGCGTGTACGAAGCACTAACCAGGGCTACCATCAATCAATCAATCAATCAATCAATCAATGAATCAATCAATCAATCAATCAATCAAATAACTTTATTTTTACCAAAAACAAAAACATTTACGGTGAAAAAAAGGTGGCTGTGAAAAAAGCTGTCCAATGACACCTTGACAAAGCCCCAGCCACCGATCGGCGGTGAAACCTTCCTCGCAAGCACAAGCGGTACATTTCGGCTTACCGCTCCTGGTGTTGGTAATACCCATGTTGCTCTCGGCATAGTTACGCAACTGTAAACAACCGGTTATATGAAACATAGGCACCTGTTCAACATATATCTCTGTGCGTATAACATTTGTACATATGGTTAACGTCCTTTCGTAACGTTTCGCTCAACAAAAAAGTTACACCACAGTGACGTTCCCTCCGCATGCGTCGCATGACATCAATTTCCATGGTATGTGGGATCTGCCGTACCATTTTTTTCACCTGATATTAAGCGCCAGCATATTGGCTTTCTTTCAAGCAACTTCAAACGAGGCACGACTACCAGCACAATATTTAGTTGAGAAATGGTCTACTTCCGTGAGGTTACCTTTTTAGTTCCTAAAAATATCCTAAAAAAGATCCTAAAATATAGGATGTCGCAATAAAGAGCTTCGCTAATACAAGTGTTGTGCGGCTACTGAATCAGATAGCGTGGTTGAAATGAACACGCTCTGCTCATGATGGAAACATGGCGCGCAAGATGGCGATAATGTTTTCGAAGAATGCTTACCTTTTCTTCCAAGGCATCGTAAAGTTTCTTGAACGTGCCTCTGGAGCTTCCTCTGCGGCTTCTACAATTAAGTCTACAACCATTGTGCTGATAAGTGAGGAGACAAAGCACAAAGTAAACTAGAATACAGTACCAGAGGAAACATCTGTCGATGAAATAAAGCCTCGAAGTTCACTGCCGCGTTGAGAAAACTTAAGGGCATAAAATAAGGACCAGTCTTTTAGAACAACTTGCAGACGCGTGCGCTGCCTGTTGGATTCGATACCGCATCTAGTTCAAGAATGTCACGTAGTCGTGACTGTGAAGAAAACGGCCCTCGGGCTATAAGAGACCAAACTCTTCGTTTAGGCGTGCTTGTGCCCGAAAATCGAAAAGTCGAGATGCAACCATTTCACTCTGTACACTGATAACAGCGAGAACGATCGCCGGCCGTCGGGTGATTTCATCATGAGTGGAACGCATCGTCTTTTACATATTAATCATCGAACCTTGCAGCGTTGTCGCTGGTGATCGCGTAAGTTCCCCTAAAAACTTGATTAATCGCGTCCTCCGTGTTATGTAAACTGTATGATGCCGAAGAATCGCTAAGCTTCCCAAACATTGCGTGGTGATCTGCTTCGAGCGTTGCTAACAGTTTTTGTGGACGAAACCTGAAATATTAGAAGACCGCACATTTCTTGCAAAAGAGGCCGTCAGAAGCGTCATATTTGGCGCCTATTTATTCAGGTCATCACGTACATGCAGTATACTACACGCTTTCTCCTTTCCGAGCCAAGAGACAAATGTGGCACGCAAATTAGTCACAAATATAACGGCTAATGGCCGAGTTGGTTGTACCATGACGTGCGATTTCTATCCCTATAGTCATACGTTGTCATCGAAATACATAATTTTCAAAGGGGAAAACGTGCTCGAAACTACTCAGCCAGTTGACGTAATCAGTGACACTTATGTGTGACTTATGATAGCTCACTGAAGTCCCACTCCAGCACATGATCGGTAGTTACTCATATTACATCAAACCGCTTCTGATTCACGCATGAAAATCACTTACCTGCTGAAAGTCATATAAAACGAAAGGTCTTACCCCAGAGTAATACGCCGCGTCACTATCACTCAGTCAAATGATGTGATCACCAGTGACTCGCATGACGTCATCGCGCCTCTGAACAGCGCGTACACTTTCGCAACGTGCCGCCATGCATATCAAACGACTTGTCTTTCAAAGGTTAATCACCCGATGACTAGCATAAAGCAAAGTAACGCTATCACTAATGACTAGAGACCGGACTTTAGGCAAATGCCTATTTTGTTCCCTTGCGTTAATATCGTGCCACTTTGATATATGAGTAGGAATTAGATGTTAAGAAGGGCTTTTATAGTGTTTTTATAGTGCCTATAAATGCCTATTTTTGGCGTTCGTGCCTACATGCCTACAAGTGCCTATAAATGCCTGTTTTCAAAATCAACGCCTATATGAAAATTATTTAAGCTCAAATTTTGTTTTCGAGCGCAGTTTGAGACCGTTATTCATGTCACAGGGCAACATTGACCTTTTCGAACTATGTGAGGTTCAACCAAGTCCTCTAGTTCAACCAAGTTCCGAAAAACAACCGCTAGCAGCAGTGAAATGGAACGCCGTGGCCACCATACGCCACAGGGCTGACATGGCGCGAGCAGTTGTAGGAGGAGGAGGAGGAGAGGCTGAGGAGAGGAAAAGACGCTATTTCTGCAGCCCTAAGTGGGAGCACGTCTCAGCGTCTGCAGGGGAATGGGGAGAGAGAAGTAAACATGGGAGTAGGAGAGGATAGTGGCGTCCTTGGCCGAGGACGCGGCGAGCGACTTCTGCAGACGGTTGTCCAGTGTCCTTCGGGACACTGGACCCTGAAGACCTGGATGTGGCGGTGGCAAGGGAACAGGACGTCTCCCTGTGTAGCGGCGGGAAGGTGGAGAACGAATGCGAAACCACGCAGAGCCGTCAGGGGTAAGGAGAGTGTGGATCAAAAGAAAAATGTGATGTGCACGCGGCTTTTGTTTTGTTTGTAATTTACTTCTTAAAGGGTCCCTCACCAGGTCACATAGGAAATTGTAGGTTAGACACTGGAAGTTGTTGCGGGCAGAATGAAGAGCGTCGCACCACGATAATTTTTCCAGTCGGTTGGTTACGAGCCACGAAACCATGATGCTAGGAGGCAATCTTGAAACCCTTACCACTCGCCCCGTGGAGCCGGAGGATCACATGACGCATACGCACCACCACGTCACGCGCACTGAAGGTCACGTGATCATGACGTGCCGAGCCTTACTCATCCGCGTACGCCTTCATTGTTGTGTCGTTTGGGCGTTCTCGGGTAGTGTATTGCCTGTTTCTGCGCGTACGTTTGGAGAGGCTGGCACGTATCCTTACCATGATACACTGCGTCGCGCCACTGGAACGGCTGTCGCAGACGATGCACCAAAAACACGCCAAGCGTTGTCAGGGTGGCACGACGCGGGGGAACGGCTAGAAGACTAACGCATGCGAAACGGAGGCCGATTAGTGTATAGCATCTCGCTGCGATTCTAAAATAAACGAAAAATAAAAGCAAGCTCACATTCCGTTTCTGTATTTTATTTCTCACAGCTTTCATTCATATGCTCAACAACAGAATACAAAAATTACACAGGTCGCCTCTAATAATTCTCGCAATGTCAACGTCCTACGCTCTCAATCGGGTTCCGTTTAAAGAGCTGGATATAGACAGGAAACTGGACATTTTTCGTCTGGTCTTCTGAACCCAGCCAGCATTTAACCAGTGCCTGATTAAGAGTGTACGGTGAGCGACGTCAGAGCAGCAATGTCTACGTATAGGAGTGACGTAAGAGCAGGACCATTCCTTGTTGTACGTCACCCCTCCATCATGGAGCGCGCGCCCGCGAGAAGGGCAAGCGGCGTTCAGTTTGAAATTTCACGTCTTTCCGCGACGCTTAACGTTACAAATCTTGGCAGACGTAATCGTGAGAGCTCAGTGCATGCAATACACTTGTGAGCCTGAAATGCTCAAACCTAGTACGGGGCCTTTTAAGATGTTCACCGACAGCAGGGAAATTGACCCTACGCGATTTGACCAGGCTAATACGAGGAATTCATTCCTTCTGATCGTTTAGCGGTCTGGCTATCTGCTATATACCAAGGAGTGTGTTGATTCGGCCGTGGACACTTGACTCATCATGCCAGACAATAAAACGAAAGACCGCGTTCTGCGAACCGTGCGGGATGCATGGCTATGTTCAACCATTGGCGCCTTAGTGCTATCATAAACAATAACATTTCTCGGTTCCTGTCGTAGATAAAGGTGGCGCATGTGTTTGTTTGAAATTATTTGAATTTATGTAAAAATTTATTGTGCCTATATTTCACGATTTTGGAGGCCTAAAATGGTGTTTTACCTGCCTATTTTTGGCGCCTAAAACGCGCTTCTTTAGTGCCTAAAAATCCGGCCTCCACGAATTACTCACGTGACGTCACCACTCTTCACAACCATGAATGCATTATCGCAACTTGCCGACATTTGTATCAAACGAAATGTCTTTGAAAGTGTAACAACCTGATCGCCATTACTATGTCGATTGGCGTTGTCACTAGGGGCTCACGTGACGTCACCACCCTTCACAACCGCCCGCCTCGGTGCAACAGTGGTTACGGTGCTCGGCTGCTGACCCGAAGGGCGTGGGCTCGCTTCCGGCCAAGGCGGTAGCATTTCTATGGTGGCGATATGATACAGGGCCGTTTTCTGTGCGATGCGAGTGCACGTTAACAAACACCAGAAGGTCGAAATTCCCGCAGCCCTGCACTACAGCTCCCCTCGTAATAATATCGCTGTTTTTGGGACGTAAAAACCGCATATATTATTATTATTATTACTATTAATAATAATATTATTATTATTTTATTATTATTAGTAGTAGTAATAGTAGTAGTAGTAGTAGTAGTAGTAGCAATAGTGGTATTCACAACCATGAATGCGCTATCGCAACGTGCCGACCCGCATATCAAAGCAAATGTATTTTAAAGAATAATAAACTGACCGCTGTTACTACGTCAAGTGACTTTATCACTAGTGGCTCACATGACGTCACCACTTCTTGCCATTATGGACGTTCTATCGCAAGCTGCCTAAATTAATTAGCAAACTCTATGGCTTTCAAGGAGTACTAATCTGATCTCCAGCATAACTGCAAGGGGCAGTATCATTAGTGTCCCACGTGATATCGCCACTTTTCATAACCATGGATGCACTGTTGCAACCTTTCAACATGTACGTCAAACGAAAAGTCTTTCAAGGAGTAATACATTGATCACTAGCATTATTTGAAGTGTCGTTATGACTAGTGAGTCGGGTCTCGCATGGCGTGACCACTCCTCGGATCCATGCATGCTCTCTACAAACTTGCCGACATGCATATCAAACAAAACGTCTTTGAAAGGGTAATAACCAGATAACTACCAAAATGTAAAGTTACGTTATCACAAGTGACACAAGAGACATTACCACGAATGTTAGCTATGCATTCAGTCAATCACTGCAATCAAACCTTGTCGTGTGGTGGACGCCATTGTAATGACGCGGAGTGCGTTTCTTAGGATAGAATGGTTGGGAGTGTAGGGGGTGCCACCAAACCACGAGGCTTAGGGTTCCTCGATGCGCGCGCTCCCCTCCGCCGCCGTGGAGGGTGGAGACAACAGCGTCGTCTGCTAACGGCGTACGCCATTACGATGCCCTCTCCGCAGGCCGCCTATAGCCACGATAGGCAGCCAACGGGCGTCACGCGGCTGCATGCGGAGTTCGTTGTGTCAAAACGAGTGGTACTCAAACAACATGACAACCAATGCAACTACACTTTATCACAATTTAAATATCCATCCTCTTCATCACCTCTTTCAGCTGAAGTTATCAATTGTGATGTATATGCTTTTTCGTGGTATTGTACAAATTGATGGCATTGTCGTGGAAAGCTTTGTAAATAACAACGTTACTAGGTTTTCTCAGCTTGATAATCGTCTTCTGCCTAAGGTTCGCACGAACTACGGTAGGTTCACCACCACGTTTACGGGAATCAAGCTGTGGAATTCCCTTCCTTACATCATTAAATCATCAACCACGGTACATGCATTCAAAAACCAAGTAAAGAAATACTTTTTGCAGCAACTGTTTTCATCCTAGCAACTGATTTTTGTTTGGTACATGTTATATTGCTCTTTTGTTTTGTATTGTAATTTGCGATTGTTTTTCAATGTTACCTTTTTTCTTTTTGTCTGTCACACATATACGCATTTTTGCTTTCGGATTTTTTTTTTTTCGCGCTGTTCATTTTTTCTTTCTACCGAAGATAATGTAACCACTGATTGATGTACATCTTCTTTCCCGTTCACATCATGTATGGGAGCCCCCCCCCCCCCCCGACAGTTTTTAACTTTGGGGCTCCTTGTGTATTACCAGTTTTGTATGCGCTTTTCTGTAAACTAATATCGTTGATGTTGAATAAACTTGAACTTGAACTTGAACTTGAAATACAAAGTTTTCGCATCGGGAGTGTGAAGGTCTCAGATTTCTATTCTCTAATCTTTATTTTTAAAGCGACATTAGGAGCTGGAGTTGCTTGCAGCTGAAAACTACCGTCCACGCCAGCCGCGTTAACACCTTCAGTTAGCATCTTCTTGGGCTAATCGGTAACTATTTATATTGGTTAAAGATGCGAAACACACGCACCCAAGTCCCATGGCATTTCATTGTGTCTGTGTGTATTGTGCCTTCCACAAAAAGTGTAAAAACAGTTTCCCTGCCGCGCGAAAAAAAAGAATAAAAAAAAAACACGCGCTGTCACGAGAAAAGAGAAAAACTGTGAATGCACACCATATTTTCAGATCTTGTTTTCGAATTATTCATCAGCTACCCCATTTACGGACCCCACCCTGCAACGCACAGTATTCTGAATTTTGTTTTCATCTCTTTTACCTTACTGTAAATAGCAGATGGGCCAAAAAAATTTTGAATACATATCATACTGTTTGGGGCTCTACATACGGCTTTTATGGCATTAAGTCTTAAAATTTATGGCATTAAATCATCCACACACGCACACGCGCCCACGCACACGCACGCGTAGAAACACAAACGCACACACGCATGCGCACATGCTCGCACATCCGCAGACACACACACATGCACGCACAATCATGCGTACATGCGCACACGCACAAACACACACGTACGCGCACACACACGCATGCGCACACAGACACACACGTACACGCACGTATACACACGCACAAACCCACACAGGCACGCAGATATGCACTTACGCACACGCATTGGCACATACGCACACACATACGAACACACACACACAGGCTTGCACTCACACGTACACAGACACACACACGTACACAGAAACACGCGCGCACATAAGTACACACACGCACGCACACACACGTACACGCACGCATACACACATTCACCGACATGTATGCGCACACACGTACACACACACGGGCACGCGCACGCACGCGGCAACGCACGCACATACACGTACGCACACACAGACGCGCATGCGCGCACACAGACACGCACGCGTACACGCACACACACGCACGCACAATCATGCGTACATGCGCACAAACACACACGTACACGCACATACACGCAAACACACACACGCACATACGCCGTCACCGTTCGGCAATACGCGTCCGGGAACCAGCTGACTAACGCCAAGGCGTCGTTTCTGGACCTACAATGCGAGAAGAGTGAGTGCCCCGAAAATATTCTTTCGGCAGCGTATACGTTGCGGCGAGTTACGTCGAGCGAGAAGGCCAGCGTAAGCGCGGCGAGTCATAACTCTCCAAATGCTGAAATGGCATAACTTAGGCTGCACAAACACGAACGGTCCGCGGGTTGCCACTTGTCGCGCTTGTTCTTTGCCAGCCACAGGAGTCGCCTTTTCGGATCTTTCGGAAATCTGAACATCTTATAGCCATTTCGCGAGTGATTTGTGCACTGTGGCACGCAACACCCGGGCATTATGTCCGAGAAAACGCCGCGCGCCTGTCTCACTCAACCAGCCGCGACGAGGCGGGGGGAGCCGAATGGCGGCCGCCGATCGGAAGGCGGCATTCACCCCCCTCAAAGAATGGCTCCACCCTCCAAGGGGGCGCGCGCATCGAGGAACCCTAACGAGGCTGTTTGCAGTCCATGGTGATTCGTGGGCCTAGGAAATCAGGCATGCAGAGCCAAGACAGTAGACGTAGAAAATTACTTTATCAATTCAGACGGAGCACAACTGAAAGACACGGACAATTGACACAAAACACATAAACTGGACACTTCTAACGACGATAATGTTGCAGACTTGGCGAACTACCAAGCACGTCCATCCACGAAATGCACGGCACCGCACGCTCGTGACCCAATGCTTAAGTCGACGGCCACTCGCTCATGTCATTGCGACGAACACAGGCGCCGGGCAGCACGATGAATTGGTCGAGTCGGACTTAGAAGCAAGGACGCCCTGGAGACGTCGACAATCATGCCGTTGCGGCAAACACGGGCATCGGGCAGGACGGTGATCTGCTTGTCTTGGTCTTGCAAGAAGGCACGTCGCAGGTCCTCGTGACGGCTACTTCTCCTTGGGGCCCGGCGGCAGTGTGGGACCATTGCGTCGTCGCTACGGGCCCGGAGACGCCCGCATAGCGCGACTGGCCTAGCACACGGGGTTCGCCGCCCCAACCACCCGATAGAACGCGGTGATGGCCGCCCGACCAACTTCGTCTTCCTCTTTCTTCACCCGGCGTTTTTCGCCTTCGAATACGGCCAAAACGAAATTGTATCACCACAAGTCTCAGAACGATGCTTTGTAAAAGCATGGAAGACAAAAAAATCACCGCATCTCCACGAAGTGAATGATGATGACTGGACGAAGCATGAGGATTGTTCGGCGTTACCGTAACTCGACCGTGACATTGCCCACTCACGCATGAAAACGAGTGACAAAGCGGTGTACGTTTATATTTAATGATTATGGCCATAAATGGTATGCCGTGTTGAGTAATGGATTTCGTTTTGCCTTCATTATTACTGCTTTGCGGTCCGTGAAGTGTAGAGCCAATGGTTCTTCGATGGGATCTAGCTTGAAGTTGGCAAAGTCGAGGTCTATGCACGTTCCCCTGGTGGTTGTTTGTTGTTTCCAGTCATACGAAATGCATCGTAGAGCGTATCCAAACCTCATATAGTGCACAAGCTGTTTTTGCCGTTTAGCCACCACTTCCCGAAAGCCTCGCCTCCGAGTCCGCTTGGCGTTTTTGCCGTTTTGCCACCACTTGCCGAGATCTCGCCTCCAGGGTAGCAGCTTCTTGTCGGCGTCGCCGTTGAGCCGCCGCTTCCCGCGCCATCAACTCCGAGTCCACTGGGCGTTTTTGTCGTTTTGCCACCGCTTCCCGCGCCTTACGTTCGTTTTTAGGCATGACAGAAGGATAATGTTCCATGGTCGTCATCGTCATCGGGTACCTTGCACGTGCTAACGCGCTTATCTTCATGGTCATCGGCGACATGGTCATGGTCACGGCGTATAGTGGGTACCTAGCAAGTGCTGTGCACGCCGCCGCACGCCGACAAGGCTCGGTCTTAAGGTGCTTCGCCCCTAAAAAGCAAAAAATCAATCAATGCAAACACTCAAAAATAAAGAAGGAACTAATAATAGTCTCCGATGGGCGTAGCCTCTTGTCAGAAAGTCAGTCTTGGCCGACACGGGCTCGCCAATGGTAGAACCGAACACTCTGGGCTATGCAAGGGGACCTGGTGAAGAGACAAGGGGCGAGATAGCTTTGAGGAGGCGAGTAACTGCTTGCGGAGGCTGACAGCGAACCTGGAGTCTTGCTAAAGGGAGACAGAGGACATCAGCGGTCACGTGAAGCCCTGTAGCTCCAACTTGTGGACCATGTCCCAGAGCGTCGACACTAGCGGCTCGGTCACCCGACTGCGTAGAACGCCGAAACCGTCTCTTTTTCTTCTACGTCTCCCAAGCTCATTCATGTATCTTCGCCATCGTCCACGTCGTCCTTTTCTATCGCACATCACAAACCAGCGCTATGAGAATTTATGCGGACATCACTGTGACATCGTGAGCAACATTATCCGGTAGAAAATGTGAGCTCCGTTTGGCATCTGTCTCCATTTAAAAATACAAAAATACAAGGCTGCATCTGTTTGGCAGGGATATTATTTCCGGCCAGTAAATATACGCACACTCAACTTCCGGATGAGGCTGGTATATACTCGTACTTTTTTCCGAGTTCCGCCACACGAGAAATTTTGGACTAATGGTCCTTCTATCATTGTAGTGCGTGCAAGTTATGCCCTATCTCAGGCTCTGAGAGGTATGCCTAAAATTGAGCTGACAGGTCACTAACGCTAGGCTTTATATTGTTACGTGAACGACGAGACGCCTCTCCAACGAGGTTGTAAACAATATCTTTAACGCAGCTGTTGCAGCGCTGACCAGCTGAGCTCCGAGCGCGAGTGGTACCAGCCCCTCGTCCTCCTCGTCGGGCACACACGCGCATGGCCCAGACATTGGCAATAAGCATGTAGCATAATCCCCGGTGGCAGAGGCGCCGTCTCGGCGCATCTAGATGTCAACGTCACCGGGAGAGTGGTAGCGCTTCAAGTGTGATACATGTACGATGTCGCTGACCTGTCGGGCAGATGGAAGCGACGAGGTGACGGGAGCGATTTCATATGTCACTGGAGTAACCGCACGAAGTACTCTGTATGGACCTGTGTAGCGACAAAGCAGTTTTAGATGCGAAGCATCTTATGCTCGGGGCTCTGTCCGTCCCTCCCGCGTCCCGCGTCCCCCCGTCCCGCGTCCTGCGTCCGGCCACATTCATGAAGTTGGGAAGCACCCATTATGCGAACCAGAACACTGTAGTAATATGAAGGCCGTCAACCCTACTACAGTCATCAGAGTCGTGGCCGAGAGCACAGAGAGGCTGCTTAGTAATGGCTAGGCAGGTGGTGTCTGTCGCCCAGGTCGACCCCATTCCTTGATCTTACTTGCATGTGTTTGGAGGGGGCTTAGTCCGTCCCTCCTTCCCGCATCCCACACCACCACAGTGCATGCGCGTCCCCTCCCCCTCTCTCTCCTACGCTCACTCCATTTCTCTCACTAGGAATCCTCTACTCTACGGAGCGGCCCCCCGCGTCCCACACCACCACAGCGCATGCGCGTCCCCTCCCCTATCCGCTCCTACGCTCACCCCCTTTCTCTACTCTAGGGAGCGGCTCCGGCGTCCCACATCCCCTCAGCGCATGCGCCTCTTCCTGTAGAAATCCTTTACTCTACGGAGCGGCTCCCGCGTCCCACACCCCCACAGCGCATACACGTCCTCTCCTACGGTCCCCCCCGTCCTCTCCTGTAAGAATCGTCTACGGAGCGGCGCGCACGACAGGTCGTGTGACAGCTGCATACTCCGCTGGGGGTGCCACGGTAGTTCCGCGGTATGAAAATGATGGAGCGCGCGCGCCTCATTCTCTCTCCTGCGCAGCGCCGCGATGAGCGCCCGGACTGCTGCCATGAAAAGATAGCGGCGACGTTCCTCCCGCTCAAGCTAATTATCTCCCCGCTGCTTCGCATCCACACATGGTTCCCTTTAGCGGGAGATGGGGAATTTTTTTCCTACAAACCGACTTGACGGGTCAGAGACCATAGCAGGACCAAAGAACCGGGCGAAAAGTGGACGTCTCGGTGTCGTCGATCGTACAAACGCCGTTGGCTCTCTTGAGAGGTCAGAAGGCGAGTACGGGCGGTTTCGCGTGCAAGGGTTGCCCGGGTGATAGCGTCAAGGGCATATTCGCTGGACGGTACTGCAGGAAACGGAATGACTGTATCTAGGGGTAAGGTGGGTCCTCGGCCAAACAACAGAAAAAACAGTGAGTAACCGGCGGTGTCATGGCGCGAGGAATTGTACGCAAATGGCACGTACGGTAAAGCAAGGTCCCAGTCAGAGTGGTCTGAAGAAACATACTTCGCAAGCATATCGGTAAGGGTTCGATTCAGACGCTGCGTGAGTCCATTCGTCTGCGGATGGTATGACGGAGTGAGCTTGTGCCTCGTTTGATATGGCTGCAGAATGTCGGCTATGACCTTCGTCAGAAATGTGCGGCCACGGTCCGTAAGCAGCTGGCGTGGAGCTCCATGCTGCAAAATCACGTCGTGCGACAGGTACTTGGGATCGATACCCCGCACCTCCACCAAATATGTTACGTGAACGACGAGACGCCTCTCCAACGAGGTTGTAAACAATATGTTTAACGCAGCTGTTGCAGCGCTGACCACCTGAGCTCCCAGCGCGAGCGGTACCAGCCCTTCGTCCTTCTCGTCGGGCACACACGCGCATGGTCCCAGACATTGGCAATATGCATGTAGCAAAATTGGGGGGGACCCTTAATCTTCGCCTTTAAGAGTTGAACGCGATAGCGATATCCTGTCCCGAGTGCCTACTTCAACCACTTAGTGCATATTTGCTATGCACCCACTACGTGGTGTTAAGGGAATATGCGCAGTAAGGTGTGTGCCGTTTGTAATGGGTGGCCAGTTTAAACTACGAAATCGTTTTGATAGTCGCATATTCTGATGCCCGATTGCAATGTACGCTTGTACCACGCAATATTCCTGGGGTATTACATGTTATATTGCGACGCCTATGTAAAGGACGCTTGCGTTTGTGAAGCATGAAAGCTATTTTCACTGCATTTCCAAGCAGAGGAAGTTATTTTCACTGTATTTCCAAGCAGAAGTATGGCTGTGCGGTAGAACACCTGCTTGCCACGCAGACGGCCCGGGTTCGATCCTCACTCGGACCCGGAAATTTTTATTATTTATTTTATTTGCATCTTTCTTGATTTTTCGGTCACGGACAAGATGATGATTTTTTGCTCACAACCAACGACGCCGACGCCGGAATTTCTGCGAAACGAGCTCTTAAACGCTATCGCCTTAATATGAAACAATTTGTCTAGCGCTCTTGTTGTGGCCTGGGTACTGCGTGTTCCACTTTCATCATCCGACGAGACCGAGTCGTCAGGCACGGATTGCCTCCCGGACACCTGGCTCCTCATACTAGAGGCTTTCGTGCCTCGCATTCAGAAAATATGCACTCTGGCCTTCAGGTACTGAGATGTTTGGGCGACGCAGTCCAATGAGAATCAGCGAGATATGTTCATCCAAACTATTTCTTTATTATCCTTGGCTGAATAGTCGCGAGAGGCCTGATATTCTAGTTTTTTTACTATTGTTTTCAGCGCTGGCCGAACCATAGAGTCATAGGACACTGTGTAGCTCCAGAGATTCTTAGTTCCAAGATAAAAAGGCCTAAGCGCCTCACGAAATTCAATAATGACATTTCATTCTTGCTGACTGAATTCAAGTTTCTGCGCTGAATTGGCCGTGAAAATTCCTCGGTCAGAAAGCACACTCTCAATGGCTTGCGGGTGCTTGATGAGCTTTGTAATCATCTGGTAAGTAGAGCTCTGCCTTGTTGGGAAGCTTTGCGTAGGGCGCTCTGTTGGTAAGCCGAGCAGCTCATGTCGCCGACTCCGCTCGTCGCTGGCGATGGTCGAATCTCTCAAGTGGAGAACTAGCTTTCCCGCTCTTCCTTACAGACGTCATTGATGTCCTTGTCGGACAGCTCTTTCTTGATGCTGAGATGAAGACTGCGGGCCGAGCAGCTAACGTCATTTCCCTCTAAAATGCGTCGTAGTGTATACACTGCTTTAATGTCATTACATGCATTATCATTGACAACAGCGCTCACCTTGCCATCCGTCTTCCATGCTCGGATGACTTCTTTTATGCACTGCCTCATATTTCCTCCTGTGTGACTCTTTTATTTCTTCCGTTGCTAAAGGGAACGCTTGTGACATCCACTAAGTGTTCGAAGTGCGCACTGTCACTGTGGCGTAAGAATCTTGTGCCATCGATGTCCCGCAGTCTGAGGAGAGCGCAACAGCTGTAGCTGAGTTGAACTGAAATGCTATGTTCTCTTTGAAAGTGTTATGCCGATAGTTTCATTTGAATTTCTCAGCTTATCATCAGAAAGTGTCCTGATAGCCTCACTCCACGAGGTCCGCAAAATGTCTAAATCCGTACTGGTTATATACTGATTGCCAATACCGTACTGGTTCTATACTGATTGCCAATATAAAGGGCAACTGGTTGAATGCGACAATTTTTGCTAGTGCCTAGTCAGTCTTGTCCTTTCAGGGCATCTCTTCTGTCGTTTTCATGGCCAGAATCGTACTGATGTCCCAGGTATAGTTGCATGACTGAGAGCTTCATTACCATTAGGTGTGTCATCAGCAGAAATTTCATTGGTGTCACTAACATATCCAGTCTTTTAAGAGAAATATGAGTGAGTGATTTCTTTGTAACACTATAATTATAATACTGATACCAGAAAAAGGAACCGGGAATTTTCTTGAATAATTGACACTGAATAACGATCTGTTTTTCCTAACTCGAAAAAAATTGCGGTAATTGTCTCCTGTAGACTAGAGTACCTACTTTTCTTAGATGATTTTGAGCATTTGATGTGATGGAGTTAGGGGGAACGCTTCCCGAAATATTAATATTGTTATTATTTCAGTTTTGTGTCCTAAGCTTAAGCGCAACCTCGAAGAAGTGTGATGTTTTTTATATAAAAAGCCTATATATAATTTTGTCTCAATACTGGCACACACGCCCCTTTCTTTCTGTTTTATGTCACCGGCCTTGTTCACGTGTAGATAATGCCTTACGCAAACCGCGCCAGAATGTCTGAGATCATTCCAGATTATTTTAGCATCATCTGTTGGGCTTGAGCACGCAAACATGAAGAGCTGAGTTTGTTCTCGAACAAATCAGCCACCAGTGGATAATGCTCGAATGTTCGTTGCCGCATGTATAAATTCCGACGCGCCTTGCCGCGGATCGGTTGTTATCGATGACCGACGCTCTGTTCGCCGATATCAGTGTACAGAGTGCATTGCTTGCTGCAATTTGACTTTCCGTTTCCCGGCCACAAGTTGGGCCAAATAAAGAGTTTCACCTTCAAGGAGCCCACTGCTGCCCTCGTCCATGTCACGACCACGTGACAATACTCGCAGCTTCATCTAAGCTGCAATTTATTACCTGTTGGGTAAGTGATTACCCATGCCTGTGAAACGCAGTAGTTCGCGAGTGCATTAGATTTTGTTTTTAGTGCAAGAACACACAAAACACCCTAGTCTTCGTTCTAATGCTTATGAGGGCTACTGAAATAAACGCTAAAGGAGCGAGATCAGGCGTTGGAAATGGTTTCTGACACATATACTGACGGCCGTTTAGATATAAACGTTAACTACATCCACTACGGCAAAGGAAGCACTTGCAGTCCTGAAGCCAATTCAGTACTTCCACACATGCCCCGAAGGTACTACGCTTTTTTTTGTTCACTAATCACCAAATACTCACTTATCTTTTGAAAATAACCCAATCTGAAGGATATATCAGTAGAAGGTGATGTACTTGCAGCATTTTGACTACACATTTTCTCACCGTGCCGGGCCTGCTTTACCGATTTATGGCACAAAACAACGCAGAGTTAATCGGAAGAATCCGATAAAGTAAAATTGTGGGAAAGTAACTAAACAACTGGTTCTTATTAAAGGTCGAAGGCAAGTCCCAAAGGTCGAAGGCAAGTCCCATGGACGCTTGTTTGCAGGGTGCTTTGTCTGCACCATGATAGCCAAGAATCTGTAAAACACGACGGGGTTTTGGCGCAGCTACAACGATCTATTCAAGATATTTATATTTATATTAAGTACGACGTTCGTCGGTACGTTCGTGCATGCCATGTGTGTCAAGTACACAAGTCAAATATAAGCAGCCTACGGATGCCATCATAATACCTTGCCACTCGAACGTGCCTTTTGAAGTAGCAAACCTGTATTTTGTCGAGCTACATAAGCAACGGCAAGGCCGAACTATTGGCATAGAGATAACTTATAAGGTATTTACTTGAGTGCGCGTGTGTCGCCATTTTTCACAAACATTACACTCTGCCAAGCTACAGCTAACACATTTGGCCCACAGACGTACTCGTGACTGACTTGTCCTGCTGCATAAAATTGCTGATGGGGGAAACATTTATGAATGCACCTACAGTTTTATTAACCCTTCTTCTCGACACCGGAAGTCGCCAGCTTAACATAGTTCCTTTGAAAGCATCCATTCATTGCCTTAAGTTTTCCTTTTTCATCATACTAGTGACATTTGGAATGATCTCGAGGGCTCCCTCAGCGAGTTGAACTAATTATGAATTTGTGGAACACTTTAGAAAATTCGTTGACTGATGAACTGTGTATGCTTTCTGATATATTCCTCTTTTTCAATGTATAAACACTTTTCATATTGTATCTTAGTGTACGTATGTACGCACTCCGACAATATCTTGCTCTGCAAGATGGCACTACATGTAAATACAGAAATAAATAAATATATGACAAATAAAGTCAGAAAAAAGCAGCCTTTCCTTCTGGCAATACACGAATGCACCACGACGGTTACGGCACGGGCAGCAAAGAACAAATAATTATTGGGGGTTTTACGTCCCAAATATACGATAGGATTGTGAGGAACAACGAGGTGGAGATCTCTGGAATTTGCGACCACTTAGGGTTCTTTGACGTGCACCCAAATAGAAAAGTTGGGGAGGGGGGTGCGGCCGCCCCTTCTATTCACCTAGTCACCTAAGAGAAAGGGGGGGCAATATCTTCCCCATCCATTGACTTAGTTGGAAGGGGGGCGCTGCGATGAACCTTCGCATACACACCCCGAACCCTGCGCACGCCTCTGCGAGCACCTAAATCTAAGTACACATATTTTGTCAATAGTTATAGGAGGTGCCCCCTGACGGTCTTTTTTACTTTGGGACCTCCTGGTGCTGCATGTATTGTCACGTGGTCGTGATGTTGACGATGGCAACAGTCAACGTATCGAAGAAGAAACTCTTTATTTGGCCGAACTTGTGGCCGGGAAACTGAAAGTCTGACTACAGGAATAAACACTGGCACTGACAGCGGCGAACAGAGCGTCGGCCGTCGATAATCTGGCAAGCGGTGTAGCGCGTCGGCATTTATAGAAGCGTCATCGAATATTCCACGTTATCGCGAGGGGCCCCGTAAGTTCCAGAAAAACCTGTAATGTTCGCGTTGTGCGCGTAATCACATCGCAAGGTTCTAAGATTATCTAGATGGTTCCTAGTCATTCTGCGTGGTTTGCGCAAGGCAGCGGTTACACGTATAATGGGGCCGTAACATGAAATTGAAAAGAAAGGAGGGCGGGTGGCATTGCCCCCCTTTTAAAAAGCATCGTCCCGATGCTCGACACAGAACATGGAAGGGCGCGAAAATGTGGATACACAAATATAGGACAGTAATAAAAGAGAAAGTGCAGTCCTATACTTCGCTAACGAGTATAAAATGGCTTAAGGCACGCGACACGGATGTCGTGTGCCTTAAGCGTCATCTGTGTCGTCTCCTGCACGGCCATGTTGGATGCAAAGGTCACGTACAGGGGTGCTATGCAGGATGGCGCGAGCTTCTCGGGCACACGAGTTTGCTCCGAGCTCGCACTGCGGCGGTCATGGCACAAAGACAGAGCGGAGCGCGTGATACCAGCATTGACAAAAACGGGTACATGAACGAGCGTGGCGTCAAAAACGCATGTGGGGCATCTGCGGCGGTAATCAAAGAAACACCGCGTGCGAACACGTCAGCGCCGCCACTCAGTCCACATTCAACAGTGCAGCGACGTCAGCGTTATTGTCGCGCTATCTTTTTGCCAACTCAGCATTGCGCCTCCCACAGGCGTGTTCGTGGGCGTTCTTCCCCTTTCGGGCATGTTCTTTCGTTCCACCCGCAGCATGGAAATTTCCACTCTCGAAGGCAACAAGGGTGCACACGCTACACTCTCGTGCAGCTCGTTTCGCTTCTATCAAATATTGCGGATAAATATACGGACAGGTTGTCACCAGGGGCGCTCGCATCATTGCGGTAACGCGGCTGTGATTGGTACGTCGTGAGCGCGGTGAAATTGACTGCGAGACATCGCAGCCACGTGATGATATAACTTTTATTTCTTCGTGCGTGTGTGCACAGTCTGCGCGATAAAGCTGATAGATGAATCCTGCCGCTCGCTGGCGTTGCGGCGTGAGCACTGCTCCTTGGAAAGCGCAAACGCGGTGGGTGGACCCGATCTTCGCCGCGGGCGTCTGTCAATCAAACTGATTGACGCGTGAACTCGGGTACATACTCGTTGATTCTGAGAAGGCCCCAGTTCAACTCGTGACTGTCATGGTGCCTGTGTGACTGTCAAAGGTTTCATGCGGTGGACGCTTAGCAGCAGCTTCTTTGCATATAAAATAATTTGGTCAGCCTTTACTACTTGTGCAAGGCTGGAGCCATAGAGGAGCTTGTGATCACCTAGCTTCTTCCTGCGTTTTAAGTCGGTCGTCTACTCAGTATGCTCGGTATACGTTTCGAAGAACGCATCATCTCCGTTTTAATTTTGATTATACTAATTAGGCAGGACTGAATTACCAAAATATTGAACAGTTTTGTCTTGATTGGTAAGGTTTTAATTAAAACGACAATAATTACCTCGGGTGCAATTAGCATGATCTTGATTAGTAGGCAGCTAATTAACATAAACCTAATTCGCATGATCATGATTAGCATCATATTATTAAGGTGTAATTAGGATGACTTTACTTAGCGTGCTTATAATTAACATCGCGTTAATTAGCCTGTTATTAGTTAGCACGGTCATAGCTTTACATGGCTTCATTAGCATGGTTTTATTAAGGTATGACTTCATTAGCTCGATCTTAGCATACCTTGGCTTAATTAGCTTGTTCATAGATTCTCTTGACTTATTTAGCTAGGTGTACCGCCCAGCCACTTAGCTAATCAGCCGGGCGCACGTCCTCGGGCAGCGAGCACACCATGAAGGGATGAAGAGTGCGCGCGCCAGTCGAGCAACGCGCAAGAATGTGCAGGCTGACCATGATGATTGTACACGTGGCCTCGGGTTCAGCTACGGTCGCGGTATTATAAGGTGCTCGGCCGGAACTAATGTCAGAGGCCACCGTGCTAATTATTCTAAAGTATACTTAGTACAGATATTAAAAGCTTCAAAACGAATTTAAATAGCCCCTGCCTTTAAAAAATACCATCAGTAAACCTTTTCTGGCACTTTTATTGCATGGGTGCACTTCTGCACTCAGTGGAACGACAAACAAATGAAAGAAGATGCCTCTGGTTTGAAAACACCGCCCAATTTTGTCGACCGTCCTTGACGTGACGCTGCATTCCATCGTAACCAATGGAACGCAGCGGGCGCTGAAGGGTGTATCTGACCTTTTCGTACTGTGGCTCGTTCAAAAGGGGGGTCTCGCCAGAGCTCGGAAAGATCCCGAGTTTGGCCAAGCTCGGGCCAAGCTCAGGGCCATCCTGCATAGCGCCCCAGATGATGAATAAACTTTATTACAAAGCGAAGCTCCGTGGTTAATCCTGGTTGGAGCGCTCTTGTACAGCCCCACTGGCCGCGGCGGCTCGCCGGGCCTAGTCCAGGGTCACCAGTTGGCTCCCCAGTGCCAGCTCGGAAAGCCGTGCCTCCTAAGACCACGTTGTGAGTGTGTCGTGAACTTACGAACCTAGACACCGCATGGGTTGACCGCTCTTACAATGGTACGTCATGTGTGTAAGCGTGGCTGTGTGGTCACTACACCAGGGGCATATCCCTGTTGTATATACCTGTGGAAAAAATTACGTGTAGTCTTGATATGTGTGGGTATGTGTTCGTTTCGAGGCGGCACCAATCCCTGGCCTGCTGGCTGCTTAAGTTGGGACGTGGAGGGGCGTATTTCCCTCTTGTAAGTCGTTGGTTTTCCAAGATCTGTCTGCTTGTAATGTTCTGTTCTTCATGGTGGCCTGCGAGGTACCCTGAGGAAGGTACTGAGTCTCGGCCAGTAAGTCCGCGAGCTACGCAAAGGATGGCGTCCCACGTCTTGTGTTCGACGTCGACGTACATGGCCAGTATGTCGGCGGTGGTCATATTTAAACACTCGGTCAGACGATTGGTCTGTGGGTGGTACGCGGTGGTGCAGCGGTGGCTTCTCTGGCTATATCACAAGATTGCCTGAGTTAGGTCAGCGGTAAACGCCATACCTCTGTCAGTGATGAGAACCTCCGGGGCTCCATGTCGAAGGACGATGTTCTAAACCAAAAACTTGGCTACCTCGGCGGCACTGCCTTTGGGCAGGGCTCTTGTTTCAGCATAGCGGGTAAGGTAGTCGGTAGCTACGACGATCCATTTATTACCGCAAGTCGACGTTGGGAACGGCCCCAGGAAGTCCATCCCGATCTGCTAGAATGGTCGCCGAGGTGGTTCGATCGGCTGAAGAAAGCCTTCTGGCCTTCTCGGCGGTGTCTTGCATCGCTGACAGTCTCGGTATGTCTTTACGTAGTGAGCGACGTTGGTGGCAAGGCGTGGCCAGTAGCACTTTTCCTGTATTCTTGCGAGCGCACGGGAAAGAGCGAGGTGTCAAGCCGTTGGGTCCTTGTGTAGGGCCTGGAGGATTTCCAGTCGCAATGCTGAAGGCACCACGAGAAGGTACATGGCTCGAAGTGGTCCAAAGTTCTTCTTCGTGAGGACACCGTCTCGCAAGAAAAACGATGCCAGTTCCTCGCTTGAATGACTTCGGAATAATGGTCGTCTTGCCTTCGAGGTACCCCACAAGGCCCCTCGGTTCCGGGTCGGCTCGCTGTCGTTCCGCGCAGTCATCTCTTCAGTACCTTCGGAACAGCGGCGGTCGTGCCCTCGAGGTATTCCACCAGGCCCTTGAGTTCCGGGTCGGCTCACTGTCGCTCGGCGAAGTCGTCGGCACTTATGGTTCCCAAGAAGAAGTCGTCCTCCTGGTCGTCCTGCGGCGGCGGTTCGACGGGGGCGCGAGACAAGCAGTCGGCGTCAGAGTATACTCGTCCGGACTTGTAAACAACGGTGATGTCGAATTCTTGAAGTCTCTTGAAGTCGAATTCTTGAAGGACCTGAATGGTCCTTCAAGTTAACTAGCCAACACAAGGTGTGGTGGTCGCTCACAACAATGAAGGACCTGCCGTAGAGGTAGATGTGAAACATTGATGTTGCCCAGATGATGGCAAGGCACTCCTTTTCTGTTGTGGAATAGTTGGCTTCTGCCTTGGATAGCAGCCGGCTAGCATAACCCTTTCGACCCCACCAGTTCTCTGCACAAGAACGGCGCCGAGTCCTACGCTGGTTGTGTCGGTGTGGTTTTCCGTGTCGGCGTGTTCGTCGAAATGCGCAAGTACTGGAGGCGTCTGCAGGCGTCGCTTCAATTCTTGATATGCTTCGACTTGCGCCGCTCCCCACCCGAGTTCCACGTCGTTCTCCGTGAGCTTAGTTAGTGATTCGGCGTTGCCTGAAAATTCCTTCACGAAGCGTCTGTTATAGGCGCACAAGACGAGAAATCGGCGTACGGCTTGCTTGTAGGTGGCCGGCGGGAAGGCAGCGATGGCAGCTGTTTTCCGTGGGTCGGGTTAACTCCGGACTTGCTGATGACGTGACCCAAGAAGAGAAGTTCCTCGTACGCGAAGCGGCACTTTTCTGGCTTTAGGGTGAGTCCGGAGGTCCTTATTGCTTCAAGTACAGCTTCAAGGCACCGGAGATATTCGTCGAAGTTTGAAGAAAACACAACGAATTCGTCCAAGTACACAATGCACGTCTACCACTTTAAGCCTGCCACCTACGGTATCCATAACACGTTGGAAAGTCGCAGGTGCCGAGCTAAGACCGAAGGGCATGACCTTCAACTCAACCAGGCCGTCTGGTGTGATAAAGGCAGTCTTCCCTTGGTCTCTCTTCACGACCTTGATTTGCCAATAGCCGGTCTTGAAGTCCATCGACGCAAAGTACTTCGTGCTGTGGAGTCGATCCAGGGCGTCGTCTATACGTCGGAGAGGATACACGTCCTTCTTCGTGATTTTGTTCAGGCGGCGATAATCGACGCAGAACCGCAGGGTTCCGTCCTTCTTCTTCACTAACACCACGCGTGACGCCCAAGGGCTCTTGGAAGGCTGGATGATGTGATCGCGTAGCATTTCGTCGACTTGTTGCTTTACGGCCTCGCGTTCTCACGTCGGTCTCGGTACGGAGTGGTATCGCATCAATCTTACCCATATCCTAAATTCTTTCAACGATCTTTATTACTCGCTCCCCCGCAACCGGCCGCTCAAGTGCATCAATGAAAGCAATGAGCTCCAAGGTTGCTCGAGCATCCTCATCTTGCTGCTAAAATAGGCGAAGGTTAGATAAACAAGAAAGGATGATAAACAAGAAAGGATATCACGTAAAAGCAGTGTACACGTTATTATTCATGGGTGTGCATAAAATATTCATTATCTCTGCTCAATAGCAAACGTTTAGTCAGTATCTTCCACGTACTCCCGATGCGAAACTTGCGAAACACGTGCCTTGACTTAATGAGAAGGCCGTTAGCAAAGGACGCTTGAAGGAAGCTTTCAGAATGCGCTGGCTCCCTCATGGAGCTGCTTATGGCATGAAGGGCTCTTCACTTAAGGTAAGGAAATGGTCTGAGGTAAGGAGCGTTTCAGAACACAGGCGCTATACTGGAAATGTGACAATTTCCAAAACAGCCCAAGAAATTTTATTTCAAACAAATATTCATAAGTTTTAACTAAGAAACATTACGATTACTTTTAATCGACAAAAATACCGAGTTTAATTAAACCAGAGCCTTTGAAATATTTTCGTAACTGCGGGCTCAAATATTGCAGTGACTACAGTATTCAAGGTGGTACTTTGTCAACAGCTTTTAAATAAAACTGATACTTTATTGTTATGCAATTTTCACGACTTAACATCATCTTAAATTTCGCAGTGAAGATAGTTCATTGTTGACACTTTTGCTTCGGCGACACTGGAGTTTCAATTTTAAGCAAAGCGCCTTCATCCTGTGATCAGTACGGCGTCGATGGTGCCATCATGCAATATTGTAGTAAACCTGGTGGTCAAAGATAGGCATTTGTATTGCGGTGTACATGTACGTACACTATGATAATAGTTCTGGTGTTACGAGTGAATGCGTCTGGGTTTTACTTCACGCGACATCAAGCATATTGCGGATCTTCTTTCTTTCTCTTTTTCAGAACAAGCGAGGCCAAGTTGTCATTGAAGTCGTTCGAGATAAAGACGATGCAGGGCCTCGATGTTCATCTGAAAGCATTGAAATTGACAGACGCCGCTGTCAACGCACTCCTTGACACGCTTACTACCCTGTTCAAAGGCCTTATAGCAGATGTCGCGGAGCAATTGATAAGCGGTGTGATAGAACTGATCATTGAAATGATCAACGACATTCTATGACTACTCGCGGACAATCGTAAATCACAAACCATTAGCTCAGAATAGTGTTGTAAGTTACACGCAATAAACAAATTAGGAAAAGATTCGCAGAATTGAGTCAAAGCAAATTAATTTCACAGTATGCACAGACGTGCTGCTTGAATGTCGTTCGGATAAAGTATATACCTTGAAGCAACAATAACTCGACCTTTATTATGCCCCGAAGTGACGAAAATATTAACCAAACTCAAGGTACACATCGTAGTCACGATGAGTCCTCACATGCGCTGTTGACGCAGAAGCCTCATTTAATCGTCATGCACAGATGAAGTAACTCATAATAAATGCGCAGGTACGTTTCCATAGAGTTCTAGCAATAGAACGAATCCCTGACACTACGAAAAGAAATGAGCGGCAGCGAATGAATGTCCCTTGTTGTGTGGTCGGTGTGGTCCGTTGCATGTTTCGTTCTCGAAATGCACGGTTATTTATAGGCACATAATTGTGCTAGGATCTCTTGATACTATTCGCACTGTATTTGTTGCGACTTTCTCACCGCAGCGTGGCTGAGGCATCGCTTGTGGAACAGCTCCCGTTGAACTAATGTACGCTGACAGGTAAAAATCCAGGGAAAGTCATATACCAAGGATACATGTGCTATACACTGGATGCCAGCAGCAATAGACAGATCTGAAAATAAGAAAGTTCTCAACAGCCGGAAACCACATAAGTAGGTAGCACTAATTCGAGTAGGTTAAAGCAGGGAAACACGAGCGCTAACTACAACTAAGTGAAAAAAATGGCGATATATATGTGCAGATGGTAGAAATCAGAAACAGGTCAGAAATGGCGATTCCCATACGCAAAACACTACACTTGCTTGCGTCGCGGTAGGCATGACCATTCAAATTACTAGTCAAAATTAAAAGTGGCGAACAACAATGATGGAATGTAGCCAAGTAGTTGAGCTATGGAAGCGATAAAAAACAGTTGCTGGCATGCTCCTCGTCATGGTGTTGATAAGTTTATTGTTGGCGTCGAGTGTAGTTTCGCTGAAGCGTTACGTGCTTCAATGGCTAGGTTGTTCACCAGGTTTCTTATTGAAATAGCGTGTATAAGAATTTCACATTACATGTTTTTCGTATTGTTCAATTCAGCATTTGCGACTGCGCTCCTCCGAATATGCGCATTTTCTCAAGGAAGAATGGAAAAAAGAAAATATTTCGCAAGCGTGCATATATTTTTTCTCAATTCCGTGATGAACTGGAGTCAGTGATTTACTATAAACAACTTGATATGGCTAAATAATTAGCGCAAAAGTATGCTTGATTCTCATTGGTGACAT
>JALIZH010011746.1:0-136159 GCA_030522465.1 Rhipicephalus appendiculatus | reverse complement strand
TTGAACTGCTCTGCAAAATCAATCATGTTAGATATTAAGAAATCATCATATCGTGCAGCTGACTTTCAATAAAACAGTTTTTCCTGTGCAGTGACCACTACATACACCTCAAATAATTTGTAATCCACGTGATGTCTTATATTTGTGCTGTTCTTGCTATTAGCCATGCATTAATAGCTATTTCAATGTATGCATTTATTTTGTTTACTGGTGTTTCTCATGTATTCCTTTCATTGTTCTTTACCTGACATACTATGACTTGTTCTGCTGAGCCATAATCCTCTCCTGAGATTTTGTATTTAGCAACAGCCAGAAAGTGAGACAAAAACTGCTGCTTGAATGTATTTCATGTTACGTCAGCACAAGTAAGCTTGATGTACAGACCGAGAAACACCTTAATATAGGTCAGTTTGTAGATAAAGAATTCTAAATACAATGCTACATAATGAATCTCATTGTGCTCCACATTTGCGCCATACTACTATGACGCTTCTCTTGTATTCTGCATATTTCAATGATATACTTGTGCACTCAAGGAATTTTCTGATGTGCCTTATAAATGTTTCCCATACATGCATTGCTACCTACAGCTGATATATATGGCCCTTAAGTATTAATGACGAGTTGCTTTTGCATGTTTATCGCTAGTTTTGCATTTATTTACATTAAGTAAGAAGCATTTTATCTAAACATAATTAAAGTGATAGTACAGTCGATATAAAATGTACAAGGAAGGTGGCTGCTTCCAAAGCTAGCTTATACCAACATTTTGGCTGTAGTACTCATGAGAAAGATTTTAGAATTGAAATATTTCTCTAGATGGAGTGGTTGCCTTCTAATACATATATTTATCTTATTTATTTAGAATACACTGCAGACTTATGAGGGCCCTGGCAGGAGGAGTAAAAATACAAAAGTAGCATGCAAGTACATCATGTGCAACACGACTTGCATGACACGCTCATGGCACGCTTGCGGCTGTTTCGCTAGCTTGATATACGCCAAGTTTGGTATTGTGTGACGTGACTGTACGATGAACATAAATGACAAGCAGTAACATGTGAATCATGACATGTCATGTGCAACATGACTTGCATGCCATGCTCATGGTACGCTCGCGGCTGTTTCACTGGCTTGATATACACCAAAATTGGTATTGCATGACGTGACTGTATGACAAACATAAGTGGCAGGTGGTAACATGAAAAGCATGACCTGCATGTCATGAACAATGTGATTTACAATGCACGCTCATGGTGCACTTGCATTCAGCTAGCTAGCTATACACCAGAATTGGTATTGCGCGATGTGACTGTATGACGAACATAAATTACAGGTCCTAAAGTGTAAATCATGACGTGCATGTTATGTACAGCATGATTTGCTCCTTTGCAGGCTGCTTCGCATTACATCCATTCCCACAATGTGTGGGATCTGCCGCTTTTTTTTATTGACATAATTGTTGTCTAGTCATCTCAAGCTGTCTCCCACCAAAGCACAGGTAATTATGAAGGCAGCGAGCAAATGCTTCACTTCCCTTAATTTTGATGATTGTCGGACATTACATTCATAGCCGATTTGCATTCATATATGACAGTATATAGCATTATAAAAGCCTGTGTATAGATATAAGTACACCCATATATGGGAGTATATAGCCTTATAAGTGCCCTTATATATACCGTATTTTCCGGTGTATAAGACGCACCTTTTTTCCGATATTTTCGCTGGTGCGTCTTATACAACGGTGCGTCTTATATACGCAAAAAGTCGTGAGATTCTGCGAGACCACTAAGTTGATATTTCATTCACGAGCACAATAAACTGAGCGCAAGAGCATTCGTAGAAATATATCTAATCTTGGTATAACAATGAAGCGGGTGTGGCAAACTATTGTATTGTTGGAACTGTTTGTTCTTAAACGAACCATTAAACCCACGGAACTGAAGCAATAAATAAAGAAGGGCACCACAGCGTTTCATTGTAACGTTGTAGCGCCCGCAATACAACCAGTTACAGAAACGAAAGTACCACTTCGTTATCATCATCATCAGTTTCCGCGTGAGGCATGTCGCCATCAACGTTTTGTATGCGTGTGCGTGTGTGTAGGTTGGTGTTCTATGGTGCGGCGCGATCGTTGTTCGTGTGTTCCCGCCAAGCCTTACAATGCCGTAAAGACAACGTTTACGATGTGCTCCAAGGTGCTTTCAACGCCGCGTGAAATAGTTACTCGGAGGCCGACAACGGTAACCCCGCGATGCTGCCAACCTAGGCGGAACATTTGACAGTGCACCCGAGGATGTGACTTCGAATCCTGTGGAATAAATATTGGTTTTCTGCGCATCAGGACGGCGTTATTTACAAGTTTTATTTCGTGCTCAGAGATATTCAACGCCGTGCGTGGCTACGCGTTTCGCAATGAACGTACTCCGCGTACGCCGTTGTGTTTTATCATGTTGACAGTGTCAAAAATACGTGCGTCTTATACAAAGGTGCGTCTTATATATCTTTTTTTCCCGCGAAAGCCGTAAAAAGTAGGGGGTGCGTCTTATACTAGGGTGCGACTTATACACCGGAAAATACGGTATATAAGTATACTTATATATGGGAGTATGTAGCCTTATAAGTGCCCTTATATATATATAAGTATACTTATATATGGGAGTATATAGCCTTATAAGTGTCCTTATTTATATATAAGTACTCTCATATATGGCAGTATATATCCTTAAGTACCCTTATATACATATAAATACACCCATATATGGGAGTATATAGCCTTATATAAACCTTTTTTATAACGGCATATAAATCCATATATGGCCATATCTGACTTTATATGTGCCCTTATTTGATCATATATGGCCTTATATGAAAGATATATGGGCCATATCTGGCATTTTCGTAAGGGCTGGTTTGAAAACACCGCCCAATTTTGTCGACCGTCCTTGACGTGACGCTGCATTCCATCGTAACCAATGGAACGCAGCGCGCGCTGAAGGGTGTATCTGACCTTTTCGTACTGTGGCTCGTTCAAAAGGGGGTGTCGCCAGAGCTCGGAAAGATCCCGAGTTTGGCCAAGCTCGGGCCAAGCTCGGGCCATCCTGCATAGCGCCCCAGATGATGAATAAACTTTATTACAAAGCGAAGCTCCGTGGTTAATCCTGGTTGGAGCGCTCTTATAGAGCCCCACTGGCCGCGGCGGCTCGCCGGGCCTAGTCCAGGGTCACCAGTTGGCTCCCCAGTGCCAGCTCGGAAAGCCGTGCCTCCTAAGACCACGTTGTGAGTGTGTCGTGAACTTACGAACCTAGACACCGCATGGGTTGACCGCTCTTACAATGGTACGTCATGTGTGTAAGCGTGGCTGTGTGGTCACTACACCAGGGGCATATCCCTGTTGTATATACCTGTGGAAAAAATTACGTGTAGTCTTGATATGTGTGGGTATGTGTTCGTTTCGAGGCGGCACCAATCCCTGGCCTGCTGGCTGCTTAAGTTGGGACGTGGAAGGGCGTATTTCCCTCTTGTAAGTCGTTGGTTTTCCAAGATCTGTCTGCTTGTAATGTTCTGTTCTTCATGGTGGCCTGCGAGGTACCCTGAGGAAGGTACTGAGTCTCGGCCAGTAAGTCCGCGAGCTACGCGAAGGATGGCGTCCCACGTCTTGTGTTCGACGTCGACGTACATGGCCAGTATGTCGGCGGTGGTCATATTTAAACACTCGGTCAGACGATTGGTCTGTGGGTGGTACGCGGTGGTGCAGCGGTGGCTTCTCTGGCTATATCCCAAGATTGCCTGAGTTAGGTCAGCGGTAAACGCCATACCTCTGTCAGTGATGAGAACCTCCGGGGCTCCATGTCGAAGGACGATGTTCTAAACCAAAAACTTGGCTACCTCGGCGGCACTGCCTTTGGGCAGGGCTCTTGTTTCAGCATAGCGGGTAAGGTAGTCGGTAGCTACGACGATCCATTTATTACCGCAAGTCGACGTTGGGAACGGCCCCAGGAAGTCCATCCCGATCTGCTAGAATGGTCGCCGAGGTGGTTCGATCGGCTGAAGAAAGCCTTCTGGCCTTCTCGGCGGTGTCTTGCATCGCTGACAGTCTCGGTATGTCTTTACGTAGTGAGCGACGTTGGTGGCAAGGCGTGGCCAGTAGCACTTTTCCTGTATTCTTGCGAGCGCACGGGAAAGAGCGAGGTGTCAAGCCGTTGGGTCGTTGTGTAGGGCCTGGAGGATTTCCAGTCGCAATGCTGAAGGCACCACGAGAAGGTACATGGGTCGAAGTGGTCCAAAGTTCTTCTTCGTGAGGACACCGTCTCGCAAGAAAAACGATGCCATTCCCCGGAATAATGGACTTCGGAATAATGGCCGTCTTGCCTTCGAGGTACCCCACAAGGCCCCTCGGTTCCGGGTCGGCTCGCTGTCGTTCCGCGCAGTCATCTCTTCAGTACCTTCGGAACAGCGGCGGTCTTGCCCTCGAGGTATTCCACCAGGCCCTTGAGTTCCGGGTCGGCTCACTGTCGCTCGGCGAAGTCGTCGGCACTTATGGTTCCCAAGAAGAAGTCGTCCTCCTGGTCGTCCTGCGGCGGCGGTTCGACGGGGGGCGCGAGACAAGCAGTCGGCGTCAGAGTATACTCGTCCGGACTTGTAAACAACGGTGATGTCGAATTCTTGAAGTCTCTTGAAGTCGAATTCTTGAAGGACCTGAATGGTCCTTCAAGTTAGCTAGCCAACACAAGGTGTGGTGGTCGCTCACAACAGTGAAGGACCTGCCGTAGAGGTAGATGTGAAACATTGATGTTGCCCAGATGATGGCAAGGCACTCCTTTTCTGTTGTGGAATAGTTGGCTTCTGCCTTGGATAGCAGCCGGCTAGCATAACCCTTTCGACCCCACCAGTTCTCTGCACAAGAACGGCGCCGAGTCCTACGCTGGTTGTGTCGGTGTGGTTTTCCGTGTCGGCGTGTTCGTCGAAATGCGCAAGTACTGGAGGCGTCTGCAGGCGTCGCTTCAATTCTTGATATGCTTCGACTTGCGCCGCTCCCCACCCGAGTTCCACGTCGTTCTCCGTGAGCTTAGTTAGTGATTCGGCGTTGCCTGAAAATTCCTTCACGAAGCGTCTGTTATAGGCGCACAAGACGAGAAATCGGCGTACGGCTTGCTTGTAGGTGGCCGGCGGGAAGGCAGCGATGGCAGCTGTTTTCCGTGGGTCGGGTTAACTTCGGACTTGCTGATGACGTGACCCAAGAAGAGAAGTTCCTCGTACGCGAAGCGGCACTTTTCTGGCTTTAGGGTGAGTCCGGAGGTCCTTATTGCTTCAAGTACAGCTTCAAGGCACCGGAGATATTCGTCGAAGTTTGAAGAAAACACAACGAATTCGTCCAAGTACACAATGCACGTCTACCACTTTAAGCCTGCCACCTACGGTATCCATAACACGTTGGAAAGTCGCAGGTGCCGAGCTAAGACCGAAGGGCATGACCTTCAACTCAACCAGGCCGTCTGGTGTGATAAAGGCAGTCTTCCCTTGGTCTCTCTTCACGACCTTGATTTGCCAATAGCCGGTCTTGAAGTCCATCGACGCAAAGTACTTCGTGCTGTGGAGTCGATCCAGGGCGTCGTCTATACGTCGGAGAGGATACACGTCCTTCTTCGTGATTTTGTTCAGGCGGCGATAATCGACGCAGAACCGCAGGGTTCCGTCCTTCTTCTTCACTAACACCACGCGTGACGCCCAAGGGCTCTTGGAAGGCTGGATGATGTGATCGCGTAGCATTTCGTCGACTTGTTGCTTTACGGCCTCGCGTTCTCACGTCGGTCTCGGTACGGAGTGGTATCGCATCAATCTTACCATATCCTAAATTCTTTCAACGATCTTTATTACTCGCTCCCCCGCAACCGGCCGCTCAAGTGCATCAATGAAAGCAATGAGCTCCAAGGTTGCTCGAGCATCCTCATCTTGCTGCTGCAATGGGCGAAGGTTAGATAAACAAGAAAGGATGTTCGCCTATATCACGTAAAAGCAGTGTACACGTTATTATTCATGGGTGTGCATAAAATATTCATTATCTCTGCTCAATAGCAAACGTTTAGTCAGTATCTTCCACGTACTCCCGATGCGAAACTTGCGAAACACGTGCCTTGACTTAATGAGAAGGCCGTTAGCAAAGGACGCTTGAAGGAAGCTTTCAGAATGCGCTGGCTCCCTCATGGAGCTGCTTATGGCATGAAGGGCTCTTCACTTGAGTTAAGGAAATGGTCTGAGGTAAGGAGCGTTGCAGAACACAGGCGCTATACTGGAAATGTGACAATTTCCAAAACAGCCCAAGAAATTTTATTTCAAACAAATATTCATAAGTTTTAACTAAGAAACATTACGATTACTTTTAATCGACAAAAATACCGAGTTTATTTAAACCAGAGCCTTTGAAATATTTCGTAACTGCGGGCTCAAATATTGCAGTGACTACAGTATTCAAGGTGGTACTTTGTCAACAGCTTTTAAATAAAACTTATACTTTATTGTTATGCAATTTTCACGACTTAACATCATCTTAAATTTCGCAGTGAAGATAGTTCATTGTTGACACTTTTGCTTCGGCGACACTGGAGTTTCAATTTTAAGCAAAGCGCCTTCATCCTGTGATCAGTACGGCGTCGATGGTGCCATCATGCAATATTGTAGTAAACCTGGTGGTCAAATATAGGCATTTGTATTGCGGTGTACATGTACGTACACTATGATAATATTTCTGGTGTTACGAGTGAATGCGTCTGGGTTTTACTTCACATGACATCAAGCCTATTGCGGATCTTCTTTCTTTCTCTTTTTCAGAACAAGCGAGGCCAAGTTGTCATTGAAGTCATTCGAGATAAAGACGATGCAGGGCCTCGATGTTCATCTGAAAGCATTGAAATTGACAGACGCCGCTGTCAACGCCCTCCTTGACACGCTTACTACACTGTTCAAAGGCCTTATAGCAGATGTCGCGGAGCAACTGATAAGCGGTGTGATAGAACTGATCATTGAAATGATCAACGACACTCTATGACTACTCGCCGACAATCGTAAATCACAATCCATTAGCTCAGAATAGTGTTGTAAGTTACACGCAATAAACAAATTAGGAAAAGATTCGCAGAATTCAGTCAAAGCAATTAATTTCACAGTATGCACAGACGGGCTGCTTGAATGTCGTTCGGATAAAGTATATACCGTGAAGCAACAAGAACTCGACCTTTATTACGCCCCGAAGTGGCGAAAATATTAACCACACGCAAGGTACAGATCGTGCCACGATGAGTCCTCTCGGGCGCTGACTACGAAGAAGCCTCATTTAAGCGTCATGCACAGATGAAGTTGTTGATAATAAATGCGCAGGTTACCTAGGTTACATTGCGCAGGTTACATAGAGTTGGAGCAATAGAACGAATCACTGACACTAGCGAAAAAGAAATGAGCGGCAGCGAATGAATGTCGCTAGTTGTGCGCTTGATGTGGTCAGTTGCATGTTTCCTTGTTCGTTCTTCGTGTTTCGTTATTTATAGGCAAAATATTGTGTTCGGATCTATTCATACTATTCACACTGCATTTGGTGCGGCCTTCTCACCGCAGCGTGTCTGAGGCACTACTTGTGGAACAGCTCCCGTTGAATGCTGACAGGTAAAAAAATTACACCATCTCCCGCTAAAGGGAACCATGTGTAGATGTGAAGCAGCGGGCGCTAACGCATACACTGGCGGCGGCGTTGACGCTGGCGCTCATCGCAGCGTTGCGCAGGAGAGAAAACTGGGGAGGAGCAAAGCACGCAGTGATGGAGCGGTGTTTCCTATTAGAACATGTCAATCGCTGCTAATGGGCAATGAGAGACAGAAGACTCCGACTGGACACAAAGACCCGCAGTCCGCTTTTAGTTAACGCGCACGCTGCGAATTTTTATTGTTCAACAACGCACAGGAGAAATCTCCCACCGGCACCACCTTGGAGGTCAAGATCCATTGCCATATATACGGGGTGGCCAGTGAACGGTTGTGCAGCGCGAGGCGAGAGAGGGGGGGAGCGTAGGAGAGGAGAGAGAGGGGGGTGACACGCATGCGCAGTGGGAGTGTGAACGCCGTGGGCAGGGATGCGTAGAGGAGAGAGGGGGGGAGCGTAGGAGAGAGAGGGGGGGGACGCGCATGCGCAGTGGGAGTGTGAACGCCGTGGGCAGGGATGCGTAGAGGAGAGAGGGGGGAGCGTAGGAGAGAGAGGGGGGGACGCGCATGCGCAGTGGGGAGTGTAGACGCCGCGGGCAGGGATGCCTAGAGGAGAGAGAGGGGTAAAGGAGGTTTTTTATTTATATTTTTGAAAGGGCTTGCGCATGCGCAGTAAGGGATGTCACGCCACACACCGGATTAAGCTCCGCCATAAGATGCTTCACATCTAAAAGCCATGGCAAGTCATATACCAATGATACATGTGCCATATACAGGATGCCAACACAAAAGATAGTTCTGAAAACAAGAAGGTTCAAATAAGAAGGCTCTCCAAATAAGAACGTTCTTCAAGCCATGGGACAACCTATGGACATATGGGGGGAACTGCAAGCTTCCTTTTTAGATGTGAAGCATCTTATGGCGAAGCTTAATCCGGTGGTGGTGGTGGTGGTGTGCCGCGTGCCCACCCTTACTGCGCATGCGCAAACAGTTAAAAAAAAATAAAAATAAAAAACCTCCTCTCCCCCCTCTCTCTCCTCTAGGCATCCCTCCCCGCGGCAACCACACCCACACTGCCCATGCGCCTCCCTTCCTCTCTCCCCTCTTACACTCCCCCCCTCTCTCCATCCCTGCCCGTGGCGTCTAACTCCCCCCTGCGCATGCGCGTCCCCCCCCCTCTCTCTCCTCTCCTACGCTCCCCCCCTCTCTCCTCTACGCATCCCTGCCCACGGCGTTCACACTCCCACTGCGCATGCGTGTCACCCCCTCTCTCTCCTCTCCTACGCTCCTCCCTCTCTCGCCTCGCGACGCCGACGCAGGCAGCGTCTGCTAGCGAGTGCTCGTACTGCTAACCGACTGCTCGCGCTGCACAACCGTTCACTGGCCATCCCGTATATATAGCAATGGATCTTGACCTCCAAGGTGGTGCCGGTGGGAGATTTCTCCTGTGCGTTGTTGAACAATAAAAATTCGCAGCGTGCGCTTTAACTAAAAGCGGAGTGCGGGTCTCTGTGTCCAGTCGGAGTCTTCTGTCTCTCATTGCCCATTAGCAGCGATTGGCATGTTCTAGTAGAAAAAACTGCTCCATCACTGCCTGCTTTGCGCCTCCCCAGTTTTCTCTCCTGCGCAACGCTGCGATGAGCGCCAGCGTCAACGCCGCCGCCAGTGTAAGCGTTAGCGCCCGCTGCTTCACATCTACACATGGTTCCCTTTAGCGGGAGATGGTGTAATTTTTTTTCACTTTGTAACCTTCTGGGAATTCTTTCCGTACCTTTTATCACTGAGATGAGACGTAGCAGCGAGATTTGGTGTAACCTCGGTGTTTACAGCACCCAACAAGCTGTCTAAGTTGTGCCCACGACTTCGGAAGATGGTGGAGCCCGGCACCACACAGAGTAAGAACAGCTGCCAGATGAAGCACAGCCAACGTTACCGGTCTTGCAAAACAGCAGTGGTATACCAGGTTCCGTTCAGCTGTGGCAGATCGTATGTTGGGCAATCTGGAAGGTGTATAAACACCAGGTTGAGGGAGCATGACTCTGCATTACGTAGTTCAGGACGAACACATCTGGTGGATCACTGCAGTTCTTGCGGGTGCTCACCAATTTTCACAGACACAAAGGTTCTGTCAACTCACAGGCAAAAAAATTAACAGGGAGTTGATTGAAGCATTCCATATTAGAAACATGGGAGAAAAGTGTGTTAGCCAAGCTTCCGTCACATTTTCCGATAAAGAATTCGACTTCTTGAAAAGCACGTGCATCAATCCGTCTACAGATGAGTGAACTCCCCCTAATATTTTGGTTGTGTGTGCTTTGGTTCTTATCATGACGTAGCGCTGAAAAAGTTTGTTTAGTTTATCTCGTGTGTTTCTGAGTCCACCGGTGGGGGGCGTTTGTGTTACGTGACGATAAAAGTGCATTTCGTTGTTAAAATAAATCAGTTGTGAGTTTGCGCCCGTGTTGTCTGCCTCTTTCCTTGTGTCCGTGTACGTTTTGCGCAAAAGAAGTTATGAATGCTCCCAGTAATGGTGTTGACAAGTTTGCTGCGGGCGTCGAGTGTAGTTCCGCTGAAACGTTAAGTGCTTCAATGGCTAAGTTGTTCAAATTTCTTATTGAAATGTAGCGATGCATTGGAACCTATACTCCATCTCAGAAGTACCTTGCAGCACTGTGGAAGCTGCAGGCCTTGTTAGCCAATCGGAAAGGCAAAAGCCCCCCTCGAGACGTGTTCGTCCGCGTCGCGTCGTCTGCTCGTCGTCTCTTTGGCGTCGGCTCGCCTACCTTGTCGATACTTACTCCCTCCAATTAGGACAAAACGCAAAAACCTCTGCGGGAACGCCACCTTGTTGTTTCTTTATGTTCAGAAACCTGCTTGTGCAGGGTGTGTTGGCTGGCGTTTGTGAGAAACGCCAGCGATTCAGCGTATAGGTAACTGTGTGTTGCACACATCGGTACCACTTCCCGGCGCTGGGTAAGCTTACGGTGCAGGCCGTCAGCGGGCAGCTGCATGTGGTTAAATACAGTCTAGTAGTTTTCGCATTTCACGTTGACTCAGACTAATGAAAGCTAGTGAATAATTTAAACAAGCACGGAAAAAGTTCATTAAGTTGTCTAGATGTTTCCCGCGTCTGTGAAGTTTGTAAATACCGCTGGGACGCATTGCTACGACGTATAAACACGTGCAAATGCAGAGAGTGGTAGAACGCAAATTCAAAATTATTTTTCTCTCTTAAAAGAAAGAGTAATTTGATAAAACTTTCTGAGTGAGTAGCAAATAAAGGTTGCTAGTCAATCTGCTATTGAGCATATTTTTACTAGGACGACCTGAATGTTGAATTTACGACCAAACATGTTCGTTTTTGCAACTCTGTCGCCCCCCTGTACACTTTCTTTCGCACTATATAAGTCTCAAATTATTTTTACTCTGTAGTAAAACTTTCTAACAATACGCTAATACCAACTATCACATTTCACTCAATATTATCTTTCTATGAAAAATACCCAATATGGACCATATTTCCCTTATTCAAGGCCGCATAAAAAGCCCACGAAAGCGTAAAAGTCAGTAAAACTTATTTTAGGTAAAAAGCATACAATCGTTTTAAAGGTAAAAGTTTGTCCTAACCTAATTTATGAAAAATTGATTTTTCGACAGCCCGTTTTACGAGCCATGGTTTCAGATTTCCGAAAAAAACTAACATGAGGCTTGCGGTAATGAAATTTTGTCGCAAAAAAATATTTTGGGGGGAACACTTTTCGCTTTAGGTAGGTAGTCCTGAATTTTTCTCAAGCAAATCGCAGATGGTCGAGCACCAATGTTGGCACAGTTGGCGGGGAATGACCTATATATATATATATATATATATATATATATATATATATATATATATATATATATATATATATATATATATATATATATATATGATCTCCAGCCTGCTTCTTGCCTACCATTGCATTAAAGTCGCCCATCAGTACAGTATACTGTGTCTTTACCTTACTCATTGCTGATTCTACGTCTTCGTGAAAGCGTTCAACCAGTTGATCATCATGGCTTGATGTAGGCGCGTAGGCCTGTACCACCTTCATCTTGTACCTCTTATTCAACTTAATTACGATACATGCCACCCTCTCATTAATGCTATAGTATTCCTCTATATTACCAGCTATATTTTTATGAATAAGAAACCCCACCCCTAGTTCTCTTCTGTCAGCTAAGCCACGATAGCATAGGACGTGTCCGTTCTTTAGCACTGTATAAGCCTCATGTGTCCTCCTAACCTCACTGAGCCCTATTACATCCCATTTAACACCCTCTAATTCCTCGAATAGTACAGCTAGACTCGCCTCGCTAGATAGAGTTCTGGCGTTAAACGTAGCCAAGTTCAGATTCCAATGGCGGCCTGTCCGGACCCAGAGATTCTTATGCAATGGTAGGCAAGAAGCAGGCTGGAGATCATGCAGTTGGGGAATATGGCATTGGCTCTAGAAACGCCAGAGGGGAGTTACTAGTAGAATTCGCAGAACGCAACAATTTACGGATCTTGAATACCTTCTACAGAAAACGGGCTACTCGTAAGTGGACGTGGAGGAGTCCTAATGGCGAAACTGAAAATGAAATAGACTTCATAATGTGTGCCCACCCGGGCATTGTACAGGATGTGGAAGTAGTTAACAAGATCCGATGCAGTGACCACAGAATGGTAAGATCTCGAATTCACCTAGACTTGAGGAAGGAACGGCAGAAACTGATCCGCAAGAAGCCGATTAATGAACTAGCTCTGAGAGGGAAAGTACAGGAATTCAGAGTTTCACTTCAGAATAGGTACGCGGCTTTAACCGAGGAAACCAACCTTAGCGTTGACGCAATGAATGATAATCTGACTAGTATCATTAAGGAGTGTGCAGTGGAAGTCGGGGGTACAGTCGTTAGACAGGACACTGGTAAGCTATCCCAAGAGACGAAAAACCTCATTAAGAAACGTCAAACCATGAAAGCCTCAAATGCAACAGACAAAATAGAGCTGGCGGAGCTTTCCAAGTTAATCAATAGGCGTAAAGTAGCCGACATAAGAAAGTATAATATGGAGACAATTGAGCATGCTATAAAGAACGGAAGAAGCCTCAAAGCTATGAAGACAAAACTGTGCATAGGCAAAAAATCAGATGTATGCATTAAGGGACAAGGAAGGCAAGGTCACAACCAATATGGATAGAATAGTTGAGGTAGCGGAAGCGTTCTACAGAGATCTCTACAGCAGCCGAGACAGTCAGGATGATAACGTAAGAAGCAATAATAGCCCAGAGGAATCGGACATCCCACCAGTATTGACAGGAGAAGTAAAGAAAGCCCTAAAGGGAATGCAAAGAGGCAAAGCCGCTGGTGAGGATCAGGTAACATCAGACCTGTTAAAAAGACGGTGGAGAGATTGTGTTAGAAAAACTAGCCACCCTGTATACGAAGTGTCTCTCTACGGGGACGATACCAGATTCTTGGAAGAACGCCAACATCATCTTGATCCATAAGAAAGGGGACGTCAAGGACCTGAAAAACTACAGGCCCATCAGCTTACTGTCCGTTGTCTACAAGCTATTTACAAAAGTAATTGCTAACAGAATTAATACGACATTAGAGTTCAATCAACCAAAGGACCAGGCAGGATTTCGTACAGGCTTCTCAACAACAGATCATATTCATACTATCAATCAGGTGATAGAGAAATGCTCGGAATACAACCAACCCCTATACATAGCCTTCATAGATTACGAGAAGGCATTTGATTCGGTGGAGACATCAGCAGTCATTCAGGCACTGCGGAATCAGGGCATCGACGAAGCGTATATAAACATAATGGAAGAAATCTACAGCGGATCCACAGCCACTATAGTCCTCCATAAAGAAAGCGACAGAATCCCAATAAAGAAGGGCGTACGGCAGGGAGACACGATCTCTCCAATGCTATTCACCGCGTGTTTACAGGAGGTTTTCAGGGCCCTAGATTGGGAAGAGTTAGGGATAAGAGTTAATGGAGAGTATCTCAGTAACCTGCGATTCGCTGATGACATTGCATTGATGAGTAACGCGGGAGACGAATTACAGCTTATGATTACTGAACTGGATACGGAAAGTAGAAGAGTAGGTCTGAAAATTAATATGCATAAAACTAAAGTAATGTGGAACAATCTTGGCAGAAAACAGCGCTTTGCAATAGGTGGCGAGACACTGGAAGTTGTAAAGGAGTACGTCTACTTAGGACAGGTAGTAACCGCGGAGCCGAACCATGAGAATGAAATAACTAGAAGAATAAGGATGGGATGGAGCACATTCGGCAAGCATTATCAAATCATGAATGGTAGTCTACCACTATCCCTCAAGAGGAAGGTATATAACAGCTGCATCTTACCGGTACTTACCTACGGAGCAGAAACCTGGAGACTTACAAAGAGGGTTCAACTTAAACTGAGGACGACGCAGCGAGCGATGGAAAGGAAAATGATAGGTGTAACCTTAAGAGACAGGAAGAAAGCAGAGTGGGTCAGGGAACAAACGGGGGTTAAGGATATCATAGTTGAAATCAAGAAGAAGAAATGGATATGGGCCGGGCACGTAGCACGTCGGCAGGATAACCGCTGGTCATTAAGGGTAACTGACTGGATTCCAAGAGATGGCAAACGCGTGAGTGGGAGACAGAAAATTAGGTGGGTAGATGAGATTAAGAAGTTTGCAGGTATAACGTGGCAGCAGAAAGCACAGGACCGGGTTGATTGGCGAAACATGGGAGAGGCCTTTGCCCTGCAGTGGGCGTAGACAGGCTGATGATGATGATGATGATATATATATATATATATATATATATATATATATATTTATATATATAACCCCGTCAGGTGCACATTATGATGCACTGTCCGGAAATGTCTAAATTTCGCACAACATAATTCTCAGGCACTCCTTATTACATTACAAGAAAGAAAATGAAGAAATGTGTTGTTATATGCGAGCTTTGCTAATTAATCTTAATTAGCGTATAATTAAATATGTAATTTTTCTGCAGCCACTCATGCACAATTTTTACATGAAAAGAAGGTAATGTTAGGCTCAAAATGAACACGAAGTTCGTTTTTGGCTCTGTTCATTTTGAGCGATGAAAAATAATACTTAAGAAATTGGTTCTGGAACGCCGCACGTCCAGTGACCCGTCAAACATCGTAGTGCCTTCATAAATGTGATCGGCTGCAATCGTGTGCAGCACATTGGGGTCAAGTCAAGACGCGCTGACTATGTAGAAGGTCCAATTATTCCTATGCGCAATGTATCTTGCCCTTTCTTTCGCACTAGTCTGTGGAACTGGCGAAAACAAGTCGCGTCCACATATGTGGACACTGCGCCTGAAGGGGATATCTCTCTATCTCTCTCTCTCTCTCTCTCTCTATATATATATATATATATATATATATATATATATATATATATATATATATATATATATATATATACATACATACATACATACCAGGGCGGTTCGCAGAGTAAGGGCTGTTTGCTAATATTCAAATATTTACGCGTCCGAATAAAGAGGTATTTGTGCAGCGCCATCTGTTGATTCTTCGCGAAGGTACTGCAGTTATTGTTCTGGCTCAGTAGTCTGCTTGACGGAGACAGGAAACGATAACATCCGCGAGAACCCTTTCTCCCGCCTGTTGTTAAGTGCAAACTGTAATTCGATTTTTGATTGCAAAAGGATCATCAGCTTAAACTCATGGGCACTTGTGCCTAGATTATGGAGCTACAGTGATGAGTGAAGGAAAGGTCAGAAAATGGCATTGAGACTTCGCAATGACCGCACGTTGTCCACGAAGAAGTACGGAGTGGCAGGCTGAGCGTCAAGACCTATGAAACCAAGGAAGAACTTCGCGCTTGCGCAAAAACGCTGAAGACTTCTACTTTTCTGTGCAAATTCCTTTATTGCTCAAATCCAATCCTCGCAGGTTCTTCAGTCTTGTGTAGTGCAACAACTAATTCCTCTTTCAAGATTAATAACGCCATTAAAAACGAACTAACGTAGTTTTTAATGCTTTTAACACTTATTTTCAGTCAGTTTTCACCCTCGACAACCATGCTGTTCCAGTCTTTTATCATGAACAACAAACCAATAAGGCGATATTGTAATTAGCTCTGGCGGTGTGTTGAACCTAATCTTGAATCTCAACAATAAGAAATGTTCCGGCTCGGACGGCATACCGAATTCCTTTCTTGTGTGTTGATCCTCATGGACAGCCAGGTACCTTACTGTAATCGTCCAGAAATTCCTAGACTCTGGTGAAGTACAATCTTCATGGAAAGTAGCGAGAGTATTGCCTTTGTGCAAATCTGGTAAATAGAACTTCGAATTACACGCCGATATCTCTTACACCACAGTCATGCAATATGTTGGAAGACATTATGCACAAGCATATTGAATTCCTTGACTCCAATGACGTTGAAATGTCGGCTGAGCACGGTTTCCGTCGTGGCTACAACTCTGTTACACAATTAGTTGATTTCGTTCATGACGTCACCTCTAACCGATATACAGGAAATCAAATATATGGCATTTTCATAGACTTCTCTAAAGCTTTTGACTCTGCTCTCCATTCTAAGTTGTTGGTGAAACTAGATACCATACTAATAATTCCTGTCTTGTTTCTTTACGAAGGAGTGTCGTTGCTCTTCCGTCCATACGTAGGGTACATCTTGTCGTGTTAGTCTTGTAAGAGGTTCCACAATTTTCGAAAATCCTTCGACAAAACAGTGGTAGTAGGCACATAGACCAAGGAATCACTGAAAAGCCATCTTGTCTCCTGGACGAGGGAACTCGGCGACGGCTGCCAGCTTCCCCGGGTCTGGTCGAACACCCTCAGGGCTCACCACGTGGCCGAGAAACTTGAGTTCCTGATAGCCAAAGTAGCACTTTTCCGTCTTGATAGTAAGGTTTGCCTTGCGTATTACAGTGAGGACGCTTTTTAGCCTTGAAAGATGTCCGTCAAACGCGCTTGAATACACAACGGCAACGTCCAAGTATACAAGGCACGTCTGCCACTTTAGTCTAGAGAGTACAGTGTCCATCATTCGTTGAAATGTGGCAGGAACGGAACAGAGACCGAAAGGCAGTACTTTGGATTGGTAGAGCCCGGCGGGAGTCAGGAACGCGGTTTTCTCGCGATCACCCTCGTGAACTTCACTTTCCCACTACCCTGACTTTAGGTCTAATGATTTAAAGAACTGAGCATGGCGTAGACGGTCCAAGGCGCCATAAATACGTGGCAGGGGATAAACATCGCAGTTGGTGACTCTGTTAGGCAGTCGGTAGTCAACGCAGAAGCGTAGTGTGTTGTCTTCTTTCTTTACAAGAACAGGCGACGCCAACGGACTTGTCGATGGTTAAATGACGTCATCATTCAGCAATTCTCGAACTTGACGGTTAATCAGCTCTCTTTCCTTCGGGGACACACGGCATGGATGTTGGGCAAGAGGCCGCGCCGACTCCTCGGTAACAATACGGTGTTTTGTAACGGCAGAGCGTTCAACTTTCGGTGCTGTGGAGAAGCATCACGAGAATTCTGTCACAAGGCTTAGCAGCCGCTCCTTGTGTGGATTTGGCAAGTCAGAATTAACGTGAATGCCGCTGCCCAGGCCAGCACAAGCTTTTGCATCCGGTGAAGTCGCCTCCAATGTGCTGGCGTCGAAGTCACGTCCAATGTGCCGTGCGAATCTGAGACCCAGACCACTGGCTAGAAACCTTCTTCAGCTTGAACATGCTCATAACGGAGGTGTCTGCCCCAGTATCGATTAGGGCCATTACTTCCTTATTGTCTACGGTTACCGTAATGTTTCACGTTACCACTTTTCGTACCACGTTTGACTGCGTCTGTCTCTTTGCTGTCGCCGTAATGGAGGGTCTTCTGTGCAGTCAGAGTTAGCAGTCTCACCTCCGGAGGTCGCTGAACTCAGTTTTCCCGACCTGCCGGACTGGGTGAGCGGCGTCTGGGAGCGCCGCGTGAGTAGGCTGGGCTTGGTGACCTGTAGGGAGCAGGCGACGACGAACGGGGCTCATTCCACCGATGTTCGACATTGCGACGATTCGAGGGGAAGCTCTATTTCTAGTGCTGGTTCGCCAGGTCGTGGACGAGGGGCGCTAGGCGAGAATCCACGGAGACCCACACGGCGGTATGGACGTGGTCGGTAGATGTGTCCGGCTTCCCCACAATGGAAACAAAGGGGCCTGTGGTCGGCTGTACGCCAGATGACGCTCTTCTTCGGTCTTGCTTCGGCGATCGACGGCGGGCTGCGAGGACTGAAGCCTACCTCCATTTGATGAGCGCGACGCTTCTTTGGGTGCACAACGCTGGGAGTACTGCATGGTGGAGGACGTCGCACTGCTTCCGCGTAGCTCATTTTGACGCACTGGTGCTGTTTTGGCGCCTCGTACTGATGGGCGAAGTGGACTACCTGTCGTAGCTCGGCGCGCACCATCTCCACAACGGAGAGCTGACCTACAGGTGTAGCAGTTACCTGCATCTTTTGTAGCTCCTCCTTAATGGAAGCCCTGATAAGCTCTCGCAAGGCGCTGATGTCATTGCCGAGAGTGACGGAAGTGACCTCACTTGAATGTACGACATTCATTGAATATACGGCTCGCTGTTGAAGGGCCCTCTCCATGGCAGTGGCTTCCTCATGGAACTCCGCAAGTGTCGCAGGCGGGTTTCAAATTACGCTGGCAAAAATGTCTTCTTTGATACGTCGCATTAGGAGACGAACTTTCTTGGCTTCAGTCATAGAGGGGTCCGCACGCCTGAAAAGCCGATCTATGTCCTCTATGTACGTCGTCACCCATTAGTTTGGGCCTTGAACCCTTGCCTCTATCGCACACTCAGCTCTCCCCTTCCTGTCCGTTCTGGTAAAGGCGTTGAGGAACTGCCGACCAAACTCATCCCACGACGTAAGCATTGCCTCGTGATTCTCAAACCACGTTTTCGCAGAATCCTCGAGAGCGCAGTACACATAGCGTAGCTTACGCTCTTGGGTCCAATCGTTGATGATGGCAACCCGGTCGAAATGCTCGAGCCAATCGTCAGCATCTTCAAAAGCAGCTCTGTCAAACGTCTTCGGCGTCTTAGGTTGGTTGACGACCAGCTGCGCTGGTGCTGGCGCTATGATGACAGGGGGTGTTTGGTTCAGAGCCCTCGGTCGTTGAATTAGCAAACCGTGCTGTGGCTGGAGTCCCTGGAGACGACGACTGGAACGTACGTGTACAGGGGTAAACTCGGTTGAGCTTATCGATGGGCTTGCGTCTGAGGCATAGCTCGGCACACTCACTCATGAGTGCACTCAACTCACACTCACTCACACTCATTTGAACGTGGTGAGTTGAGTGTGAGTGAGTACTCATGCGTGTGAGTGGACGTGAGTGTGAACTCATGAGTGTGAGTGGTCGTGAGTGTGAACGTGAGTGAGTACTCATGAGTGTGAGTGGACGTGAGTGTGAACGTGAGTGAGTGCGAAGGCTGAAAAAATTGTGGTGAGTGAGTTTGAGTGAGTACTCCCTTAAAGTGCCGACCTATGGAGCTCGGCACACTCACTCATGAGTGCACTCAACTCACACTTACTCACACTCATTTGAACGTGGTGAGTTGAGTATGAGTGAGTACTCATGAGTGTGAGTGGACGTGAGTGTGAACGTGAGTGAGTACTCATGAGTGTGAGTGGAGGTGAGTGTGAACGTGAGTGAGTACTCATGAGTGTGAGTGGACGTGAGTGTGAACGTGAGTGAGTGCGAAGGCTGAAAAAATTGTGGTGAGTGAGTTTGAGTGAGTACTCTCTTAAAGTGCCGACCTATGGTCTGAGGTACTCAATGGAGACGGTATCATACACTGTACCCAGCACCTCCACCAGCAAATGTCACCAAGCTAGCAAATAGGTGCCAGAAGACACAGGGACGAAGATACAAAACAGGACGTTTACTCTAGGAAAATGGCAAACACTAGAGTGCGCGCGCGCCCAACAACTTCGTTGTCCTCCTTAGAGAGGTTGGCCACTATAGTTACCAGCCTACCTCACGTCGAGATCAGTGGGAAAGCTCTACAAAAATTAGGTTATTTGCGCCTTACTTTGGCTAAATCTCCTCGCGATAACAAACTACTTCTGTATATAACGCTGATTCGCCCTATTCTTGAATGCGCATCCGTCGTTTGGTGCCCCTACAAACAATGCTACCTAAAAATCATTGATAGCGTTCAACGTAAAGCCATCCGCTTCATATGCCGTAACTACAGCCGCAACTTCTCACCAGCACAGGATCTGCAATCACTCAACAATGTACCATTACCTTCTCGTTATCGCATCAAATCTTTAAAACTATAATATGCAGTTATCAACTTTTTTCTCTGTCGTTTTTGATGGTAACTACATGACATTTATAGAAGAAACTTGCACCCGCAGCTCCTACAACTTGAAAATAAAGCATTTATTTGCTCGCACTAACACATACGAATTTAGTTTTTGTCCCAGGTACAATAGGCATTTGGAATTCCCTGCCAGGCAGTATTCGTTCACTCCCAATAAAAATATTTCATTGCTGCAGCTATTAACCACTTTGAAAACATGTAAAGTTCGGGTTTGAAATACGTAAAGTGCTGGTTTCTTAGGCATTGCTGTATTGTAATTCACTTTTGTTGCTGTCTTTTTTTTCTCAGTTCTATTAGTTCTGTATAATTTATCCACTCTTGCTTTAGCCCTGCGCTAGGGCTGCAGTATATGTAAATAAATAAAAAAAACTGTTCAACAAGGGGACAGCAAATTTCGTTAGATCGACGACTGACAGATAGTGGTCTGTTGGATAAATTTTATTTTCTTTGGGCGCGCTACATTTTACCCTATTGTAACTGAAAATCTCGAATTCCACAAAGTTTGTGCAAGCTGGGTGCCAAAAATGCTTACCGACCACCTCAAACACTAAAGTATTCCCAGGCGGCGAACTTCTATGCAGAGATTATCAAGAAACTGGTGCAGCGATATGAAGAGTGCTTAGCAGTTCACCGTGGTTATGTATTAAAGTGAATCCTACAATAATTGACAGCGCAATGGCTTAGATACGGACAGAAAAAAGAAAAGGACACAGCGCTGAACTCGCAACTAATTTATTTTTGAAAAAGAAAACATATATACACATCAATGAGTCACTAAAACTGCGCACATGTGCGCATGTGTTGGCAACACAGCATGAATCATGTCTTGTCCAACAGATACTTCTACTCTTCTTCTAGAAGAGTGATTGATGGATGACTTACGCACTTGATGTTGGACCTAATAAAAAAAACCATTGCTGATACCTCTTTCATAAGAATCAGTATAACACGAAGTTGAAACGTGTCTTCACAGAGGTAGTGGAGCGTTTATTGTGCTTTATTTCGCCACAAGGGTGAAATAGTGTGCTTCGGGCGAAGGAATGAATGCTACAGCAACAAATTGTAATGTCCCGCGAAGAACGGCAAGCAGCGCGAAACTTGAAGCCCGCCCCTCAAGCAGAAAGGAGGTACCAAATTAGCATACACGGGACTAGCGCGAACTAACTGTCACAGCTCGACACTTAACGCGGGCTGCTCAAACGCAAAGAAAGACGCACGAAACGAACGCACAAGTATACACAGGACGAGCGCGAACAACTGTCACAATTGTTACTCCGTGTGTCAGCAGCACAGTCCTTTCGTAAACGCGGCCGCTGCGATGAGTGCAGTGATCTTCGTGCTGTAACTTCAAAGCAAACATGCGGTGGATGCACAAGGCGTACAAAGCGCCCCGATCACGAAATAAGAGCGCGCGCACGAGCGACCACGTCCTCTTAGGGCGCGCGAAAACGCGCTGAAGTTGCCGAGCTCTGAAGAACGCCAATGGTATATGGTGTATATAAATAGCTCGCAATATGTCAGCGGAGCCGTGGTGGGCCCCGGAATAAAACACTTTCGTGTTTAAAAAAAGCTTCGGCTATTTCACGCGTGCGCTGATCAACATGTCTATATTTGATAGTGGTTTCCCACAGGTGGGGCACACATCCACATGATCAGCAATGGGCTGCCGAATGCGACGTGACAGCAGCACCTGAACGCGTCAACTCATGCTCTCGTAGGCGTACGTCTAGGCAACGCCGTTTGGCCTACATGTTCTGGGCCGAAAGAGCGTGAAATGGTATAAACCACGCCAGTTTTGCAGGGCATATATTTGCGGACATGATTTCCTGGCTTTTCTGGCTCCGGACTTAACACTCTATCTACGAAAGCACACACAGTACCCACTTGATTATGCGCTGAAAGCAACACGTTCCCGCCATATCCGAGCACAGCGATGGGCCTGGCTTTTGCCAACACGTACACTAATGCGCGGCTTTTCCGTATCTCAACAAGACTCACAGTCGGCTTACATCACATCCCGTGGGTATCTTCAACCTCTCCTCTGCCATGATTTTGCGCGTTACGCTACCAGTTTCCGCTAGTGGCAAGCTTAGGTTGGTTGCCACAGTGTGTCACCTGTTATGTACGCTAAGCTCGCTTCCCTACTTTCAGAATACGTGTTATGAATTTCATCGATTACGGCGTCTTCGGACAATATGTTTTACGTACTCTCTTGTTCCCAAGCTGCCGTCCAGTTCACAATGTACACGTGCAGTTAACACTACTCATAAGATGAATTCCGGCTGCCACAATTTTATCAATTTCTTCGTAGAGCTCTTTCGTCGCCCGCTTTCCGAACGCTGTCTAAACGTATAGTAACTGAGCACAGAAACTGAAATTTTCTTGTATTCCGTTTCCAATGTGGGCTAGTTGGTTTATAAATATTATGGCACAATTGTGCAAACTACGGTATAGTGGGACACGCATGACGCAGCATTATCAACTGTTGTTTATTGAACAGGCAGAACATATATACGCCTAAGCTCGATCAAAAACGAAACGAAAAAGCGCCAACGCTGTCAAGTGACACGGCCGGCCGGTAAGACTATGAATTTCGACAAAGGTTAACCAATGCAGTGTCAAGCAATTATCATGTAGCGGCCGTCAAAGCCGGACAAACGACGAAACAAGACTAGCACTTCGCTTTCGATACGAAAACAAATCTTGAAGCTCCGAAAAACGGACAAGCCTAAAATAAAAGAAAAAACTTTCGACTAAACTCTTTCACAACACGTTTCTAAGGTTTTGTCGCCTTTGTTTAGTCCTTGCTGTCACCTGCTTACAAACCTTTTCGTTTGTACCGATTGCAAAGTCTTGGCCCTGTCTCGCTTCTTTTTATTTTCTGGTTTGACTGCCGTTTTATGAGAGCTTCTTTTCACTGCATTGTGTAAACTTTTAACCTTTATGAAAACTGGCATTCTTGCCGGCCGGCCGAGTCACTTGATAGCGTTTGTGCCTTTTAGACTGTGCTGCTGCCTATAGAACCTTGGCCTTTTCAACAACTACAAAAAAATAAACAATTGGTTGTCAGCGCTGTGTCCTGTGTGTGTCATTCATTGTACCGTAGTTCGCGCTGCCCTTCCGTAATGTTGTTACACCGTACCTGTCTTCCGCGTACAACGGGTTAGGGGTTCAATATGGCCCGTTGTATGCCATCAGTCGACTTCTCTTAGAGTGCTCTGCTACGTTTGGCTTTCGAGACCTTTTGCACGGTGAAGTGCACAGCCATCATGAGCTACCAGGACGGACGATCGCGAGCAGAAGGGACTTTATTTAGGCATTATTATTCATTTTCTTTTGGCCGGTATATACTCATCATTATTGTCGGAGTCATCGAATTAAGCACACGGCTCAGCTGTATAAACAGCGTTCCGCTGTACATGTCCATCTTATAAGATTTGATTTTCGAATAACAATATGTCGCTTGAAACTACAACGCAGCGCGCCCGATAAACGGCGTGGATTTTCCAAACATGACCTTGTCACCTGTGGCGCCCATCAATCACAGCAACGTCCAGCAATAAAAGAACCTTTTCATCGCTCTAGTGGCACTAGAGAAGGGCACCTCAAGATTTCGAAAAGCTCCGGCTTTTCTGGAAAATGAATAGAGTGGGACCTATTGCGGAAGATTAACAAGTCAGAACGCGTGTCCATACTTTTGTACAGACAAGCTTTCAAAAAATAAACCTGGCGACCTTAACCCGAATGCGCCCTTTAAAGCCACCATTGTGTGTCAAAGCCTACCGAGGGGTTATTTTGGTGTGCAGGTCTAGGAACAAGCTATAGCGTGCTTCTTTTAAGACATTAAGTTTAAAGGCTCGTCCTGCGTGGTATAGTATTTTACCTCCGCACCCAGAATGTTTGCTCGGCACATTTGCTTTTGGACGATAGTAGTAGGTAAGGACGTTCACCTCTCATTACAACATCATTTCATGGTATTAAATGTGTTTAAACACGCTGCTTAAATAATAGAAAAAAAACTAAACAACAGAATGGAATGTTGCTGACGGAGGTCAAGTAATATGTGGTATTACAAAATTTTTAGGACTCGAACAATTTACGCATATCTACCACATACTTTTTTGAAGAAACGAAGCGCAGCCTCAGCATAGAGCTGATTTCATTTAACAAGAAGAAATTTCGTCAGATAAGCTGCATTTATTTCGCATGTAGTCTAGTCTGAAAGAATCTTTATCTACGAGATGGTGCCCAAAGCGGTTGTCGCGCATTTTCTGTATGTGCCTTAATTTGTGAAAGAAAATGTGGCCGCCGTGGCGGGGATGCGATACCGTGACATCCCGTGACCTGCGGTTGAGCACTCGAGCAGTATAACCGCTAGACCACCGTGTTGGGCAAGGGGTGGGCAAAACAAGTGTGGGTGTGGAAGTGTAAAGAAATAAGGGAAAGGGTATTGATAAAATAGACATAAAGTCGTCAAGGCGGAAAAACCATCTATAGCATAACCATGTCTAACAAGGTATAGTAAAAGTGCGGTAAAGAATGTGAGGGCGAGGAGAAAAAGGAAGAAGGAAGTATGCTGTCATCGTATGCTGCCATCTTATGTACCCACTTGGAATCACGCGCCATGTATAGCATAGCCATGTACTATCCGCGTCAAATGAAACCCGAACAGCGGCAAGCATTCGCAGTGATATAGTGCGCGCCGTCCAGTTGTCACTATGGACAGGCGCGCATGTATGCGAAGTGCTGCCGAACCGGATGCGCGCGCCTGTCAGTGGTGATAACTGGAAGGCGCGCACTATACCAATGCGAATGCTTGCCGCTGTTCGGGTTTCATTTGACGCGGATAGTACAGCAGGAGGGCGGGAAAAAGTAGCCATCTGAAAAAACGGCGCTAATTTAAACGCGGACAAAGAAACATCTCGCTAGGACGGGAAAGAGTAGTGAGGGTGAACAGCCATGAGAGGGTGAGAATGATGGAAAGGAGGAAGGGGGAGGGTATATCATAGGATAGCCATGTAGGACATTACGCTGGCAAAACAATGTATAGCAATGCCATGTATAGTGTGTCATAGAGTGTGGGAAAGAAACGAGATGGTGGGCCGGTCCAGTACTCACCGTAGACGGCTAAATAGGCAGCCAAGTGGACAGCGGCCGTCTCAAGCCCCATTTAAATTTTCACGTGGCCGACGAAATAGACAGCTTCGAGAAGACGGCACCGGAGACAAAAACGATGCAGGCTACCTTGCGGCCCAAACAAGATGGCGGTCAGCGAAAGGCTCAGATAGCTCAGATCTCTCCGCTATGGTCGTCTGAACACCAGCAGACGCTTTCCCGCACGCTGAATGTTAGCTAAATTCAATTTTTCATAGATTTGAACCCGAAAGTAGCTAAAGAAATAAAAGTTACGTCTGCGCTTATTAGCTTTCTCTTCTGAACGTGAGGTGGCGTCATGTCCCGTAGACGTCACCCAGACGTGCTCTATTTCTCAGACGTGTGCTCGATGCTGTCTTCTAAGCTGTCAGCGTGTACTGTCTACACAGCAAACGGGTTTGAGCCTTTTGGGGAGTTTTGAGCCCGGCTCTTAACTTGCATCCTAAACGTACTACGCAAAACCCCCTACCAAAGGAGGTTTTAGGGGGGTACGCAGGGCAAGATGGCGGTGCCTGTTGAAGCGACAGCCGTCCACTTCGAATCTTTCTAGCCGTCGGCCTGCATTATTAAACTGATTCATTCCCAAATAATGCTGGTATTTGAGTTAGATTTGAGTAATGAGGCTTCGCTAAGCGTATACTGCCGATAAAACAGCTCAGTTTTCGAGATACACAGTCGATTTGCGGTGCAGAAGGCTTAACAAGGTTTGTTTACAAAGTAAACGGAGTCAAAAGAGGGAATGAAGGAGGTAACTTTGGTGTTTTTATTTAACTCATTTCGGGGGCTTGAACGGACTTCATTGGAAGCTTTTCTGCTTCTTTTGAGAGATTTTAAAACGCCCCTTCATACGCGGCCCGAGAGAGGACGAGAAAAAAAAAAGGTATTTCAGGCACTATACTAGCGTTTTAGAGACATATCTTGCAACTATTCATAGCTAGGACATACTAGAAAATGGACTTTAATGTATTCATGCACATACATGACATATGCATACAAGCACGCACGACACAGGAATCGAACTCGCAACCACACGCACTGAAAGCAAACATCATATCCATTACACCACAGCGCCACCACTAGCTTGAGCAGTTTTTCACGGGGGTATATATCTACGAAGCGGCTACTAACCCGTCGGCGACACCTCGAACTTTTGTTCTCGTAGCCTCGGCATGTGTTAGCGCTTTCGCAAGGCCAGTACATAAACTCAGGCGCGTCACGAAAACCAAGGTAAACACCTTCAGCTTCGAACTATTCGGTTCGTCGTGTCGTGCCGCTAGAAAAATTGTAAACGTGTGCCCTCTTGAGTACTTCGACACTGTTTCACTCGCCCGAAATTCGTGGATACCAGCGTGACAAAAGGTATCCTCAGATGGCCGAAGATATGTGCATTCCATGGGCGTATGATGTCGAGCTATTTTCGTTGTTTCTGCCGCGAGCTGCACGCGTCCCATGGCAGCGGCGTGTTCCGAGCTGTATGACCGCCTGTGTTTTCATTGATGGGGTGTGTGCCTCCCGCCGCACGCAGTCCTCAGAAACGAGGACGAAACACTGAGCAACACATCTTTATCATTTCAAAACACTGTCAGCGGCCCCTAAGCGCGAGCCGCGAGCGTGCCTGTGTCCATCGTTCTCGTCATCCACCGGCGCGCTCACCGCTACGACTCCCATAGCATATAAAAGTTACTCACGCAGATGCCCACAAGCGTGCGCAGGGTGCCACTTCAGGTGGAAGAGGGGGAGGGGACGAAGGCTCGTCGCTGCGCCCACCCTCCCTATTAAGTCAGTGCACGGGGCAGACTCTCCCCCCCCACCCTCCCCGTGTGCACGCCTATGCAGATGCCCGAGTTACAAGGACATTGTAACGCGCCTACACTAAGTGCATTTATTGCGCGCGTACTCTCACGAGCCAAACGGAGGTGCAGCAGCGCCTTCAGATTAGCTGAACGATAATCTACATCCACAATTAGCACTTATTCGCAACTCGCACTTTCGCGGGGCACACAATGATTCTCTAACTCAAATTCAGTATTTAGTCGCTTTCACACTCGGAGACAACTTACAATCTTACTACTGTAATGAAGAAGAGAGAACAAAGAGACAACGCCCTCGCCTACAACCTTACTACCTACAATCTTACGACGACTACCTACAATCTTACTAATTAACTTTCATTGTTAAACATCACACAAATGCATTAAAGCAAATGCGTAAGCATGCCCCAATGTCAAGTACAACCACCACAAATTAGCGGTGACAGGTCTCCCGTTAAATAAAAAAGTTAATGCACATGCACTTCGCACATGTGAAAGTCCATGTGTATGTGGCACTCCTCTTGCACAGATGATGTAGCAAGAATAAAAAAATGTAGTATTGCCGTCTTCTTCAACGAAACATCTGTGATAAGAATGATAAGAAAAACAGTGTTCGCAATATTTTATTGGAATCAAAACAGTAGCAGTTCTCATGTCAGTGTAAGCATATGTATATTTCCATCTTCTTGCACAGAACCTACACCCAATACAAAACACTAGGAAAGTATACAGTACACCCCAAGCACTATATATAATTCACAACAGTAAAGCAACATGAAAGTAGTGTGGCAAATCTCATCATAATGCACACTGACATGTGCACTTCACAGTGCTAGTATGTAAACACAATCCAGAGAAATGGGATCTACAAGGAACTTGGTGTCAGCTTGCACATGAAGGCAACTAAGTTAGTACAATAAGGCTAGCATTACTTTTAAGAAATATGCAACCATGCAGGGAGGCATGTTGTAGATTTTAATTGAATTAGTTTGCCCTATGGCATCAAAACATGTCATACATCATCATACAGTTCGGTTTTCTGCAGAAAAGTCTAAAATAGACCTGTGGTGTTGATTGTAGATCCACTTACCACAATTTGTAAAGGCGTTCAGCCATGCCAGCAAAATGACAACATTGCATTCATATATGGCTGCACATACTTACTTACAAATATCTGAAAATGAACGCAGTGTTCTAGAAATATACTTGGGAATTTGTCACCATTATCACACAACTGCAATATACCAATACTTCTATTATACATAATTACTACAGCTATGTTTACAATATTCCCATGCCAGCCACTGTCATCTGCAACCTAAAAAGTTCTTCTTTAATTCCTCACTTCATGGCATGTGCATAATTACCACATTGAAAGTTAATACCACTACCATGGCTGCAAAGTCAACTTGAAATTAGGCAATCACATGCCTAAAATTAAAAATTTCCTACAAGTAGTGGCTGGTGGCTTGGCATATTGGATGTGGTTGATAGAATTTGACCACGAATCTATAGAGCCTGTAAAGCAGTCAGGAATTGAGTTCATAGTTAAAGTGTGAAAACAAAACAGCAACACACATAGAAATAGAAATGAAGGGAACAGGACAACACAGTATTAGCAACTGAAATTTAACATGTGTATGGCGTTTTTAGTCACGTTCATACTCATTCTGTGAGTGCATGGTTCTTTATTTTTGTAATTTTTTCGCACTAAGTGTGTATATCTATCTGTGGTTTGCATTACACTTCAGGTCCTAGTTAGTGTAGAGTGAGGCACAGGGGAGTGTTCCCAAAATACAGTGTCTTGTACACAAACAAGTGGGTGAGCAAGTCTTGCAGCTCTGCCAGAAATGCCTTCCTGAAAATAATAGAAGTCCATTAAGCTTTCCACATCCAGAAATATGAATGTCTTGGCAAAGACTCACACTTGACTATACTATTGCAGACCTTTAAAAAGAACACAAAACAAATGCAATAGTGAGATGCTGCTAAGTAGTTTCTTGTGAACTTTTCACTTAAAGTACAGAGGGCAAAGAGTACACAACTGCAATTAAATGCGAAACAGCACCAGAAGTGTACTTTTGTCCTGTGTACCATCATTCAAGTAGTTTTAGCTGTCAGTGAAGTTAGCATTGTAGTGTAAAGGGGTGCAAATTTTAGTATGATTAACCTTGGATTTCAATGGAGGCGTAACTGCTTGAGGCCCACGTACTTAGCTTTAGGTGCGTGTTAAAGAGCCCCAGGCGGTCTAACTTTCCGAAGTCCTCCACTAAGGCGTCTCTCATAATCGTATGGTGGTTTTGGGACGTTACGCACCAACAGTTATCACTTACAACACATGCAACACTAGCTTCTTCATCAACCACAGCTGTTCTGTTTAGGACTGAAGATTGGGCGACTTGGTATTGATTCATGGCAAAATTAAACAGTGCACTTGTAATGACGACAATAGAAGACGTGGACAAAGTACCAGCCTGTTTACCTTGTCAGAAATTGTGTCAACAGTCAGAATACTGTGTGCTGATCATAAACACTATGGCAACAAAAAGTAAAACAAAATAACCCGAGGGAAGGAACAAGGTGATTCAACAACGAGGTTCAACAGATTCAGCTGACTTATATCGATGTGATTAAATTAGCCTTGCACAAGTGACACATCTCCTAAATTCCATAAATATGCACATGTAACCTTGGCAAGTTCTAGTGCTGGTATGTGACTAATGAAGTGACAATACCATAAAATGCATGCGCTTCAGCAAACACACTGTGACTAAGCACATGTCTTACACATCATATGGCCATCATAATGTGTCATTAACATGACTTATTCTTTCTAGCTAAATGTATACAAGCTCATGATGTCAATGCGCCTTGATATGCAATTTAACTTTTTGTGTTGGAGATGGACAAAGTGCACAATGCAAAATTGTCATCAAAAAGTATTCTTACTTGCTCATAATCTGCGCATGAGAACAGAATAAATAGAAAACAAATCTGGCCTTAATGCATGTGTTACCACATGACAGCGTGATCACAGCTGTCTTTTTTTTTTGGTTGCTTAAGTGTATACTCCCTGGAAGCACTGCTTCATTCATGCTTTATCGCAAGCAAGGAAATTATGTCGTACAAACATTCAGTTTTAAGGCGCACTCGCTTGAATTGCCTGGCCACGCCAAGCGGTCAGCCAATTCGAAACACGTATCACACATCGTTGTTATGCGAGCTTAATGGCCTTTCTTTTTTCGCTTTTCATTGCACTCTTGACGCGATGCAATATGCAGAACAGCACCTGCTGCTGCCCAAGCGACAAGGTCGCGCAAACAGAGAAAACATAAGTATTACGTACCATTTGTGTTCCTGAATGTGCCGCGAACGCGGCGCGCCCATCAGCTGCTGCTCACTTGAGTCACCGGGCCATTGCCACACCATTGCACACGCAGTGCATGTTGCACTGTCGTCAAACCACACATTGCACGTCCCGCGACGAGAACACAGTAAGGCTTCCGGCATGAAATGTGCCCACATGATCGACGCATAGCAGGGTAGTTGAAAGGCGTCCTTCACTAAACCGACGTTATTCCATGACGGCTTCGCTTCGCTATCTCTCACGCACGCCGCTGGGGCCAGCCTGCGGTAGTATTCGCTGTCATTTCGGAACTTCTCGCGGCTCTCTTCCCGCGTTTCTTTCTTTTTGCTTTCTTTTTTCCCCTCCGCGCGAGCATGCGTGCGATGGTTCCTCTCTTATCGCCGCCGTTCGAAGGTCAAGGGCATTTTTTTTTTCGCTTCGTCCCTTTCAGAGCAGCCGCTTGAGGAGAGTCGCGTTTTTTCTTTCGTCTCTCTTGTTTTTTCTTTTTTTTTTTTTGCGCCGGGATTTTTGAACACCGGATCTTATTCCGTGTGTTGAGGCACACCGCCTGTGCCCAATTCGTCATCCAAAAGGGTATACTGACTGTGCATGCGGTGCCGATAGGCCACATCGAGGGTGTACACGCTCCTACTTTTAGTTTAACTTCGATTTGATGGTAAAACAACATAAGCGAAGTCATTCTGTGGTCGAAATGCATCGTGAACCCGAGCCCAGCGGTAGTGTGCATTCCGTACAACAATGTGCATCAGTCGACGAGACGAAGAAATCGTTGATTAGCACGTTCATGAATTTATTAAGCACTTTGAGAAACACTTCTTTCGCCCGCGCAGTTGCATACATGCACGCCAGCACTGAAGGCACTAGAGCTTCGGATAAAATCAAGGGAAGATATGCCCGAGAAAGTGAAATAGGAGTTTTCTGTCCTTGAACTCCATATGACAAAATGGCGTCAGACGTGAATTTACCTCCTTTCTTCCACCTTTTATCGCCATAATTTCTCAAGGAAGTAAAATTGAGGACGCAGAACTTTATTACACCGATCTTAATACTCCCCTAAGGGAGTACGGTCCCAAATGAAGGTAGTATTAAGCCCTTAAAACGCCCAATTCGGCTAGTTTGCGTTTACAGTGTACAGTGCTGTCCAGAATTGGAACACAGCCGGTGAGAAGGAGGGGAGAGAGAGTAAAGTATAGAATAGTCATGCAAGGTGTCACGCAGACAAGACCAAGTATTCATAGCCATCTATAGCATAGCAATGCGGGAAAGGGAAAGTTACGGTCACGAGTCATGTGAGGGTGGGGAGGATGTGAGAAGGTGAAGCATAGCATATCCCAGCCAAGTATTAAAACAGCGCAAGAAACACGGACACAGAAAAGGTGCACGCGTTTGTGTCCTTGTTTTTTGCGCTGCTTTTAGCGACGTTATCGTACCAACTCCTCCAGCAAGACACCCTTCTGATGTATAGAATAGCAATGTGTAGTAGTATAGTACAGCAAGGGGTGGCAAATTGAAGTGATGGTGAGGAGCAGTGATGTTAGGGTGATTATGAGGAAAAGAAGGAAAGCAGGGTAAAGCATGTCATAGCCGTGTATAGTACAGTACAGAAAAGGGGTGAAACGTGAAGAGAGGATGAGGAGGGAAAGCAGAAGGGAAGAGGTTGCCACTGCTGCAGAAGTACAGGTCTCCTCTCCCGCCATGGACGTCGAGAAAGCCGCACGTATGGAACGCCGCACGCGCCGACCTCCACGTTTAGTACGCCTAAAGCGCGCTTGCCGTCATTGCGAGCTTCTCTGAAGGACAGGCGAAACACCGCTCCGCAATTCCTGCAGCTTTCACGATGAGTGCAACTGCATATATCTTTCTATAGCTCCGTTTTCGAAAACCCAGATTTCCATGTAATAGCGCTTGGTACTCGTTGAGCAGATGAACAGAAGGGAAGGCTGTACATCTTCTTGATGATCAGTAAACAACAAAAAAAGTTCACTGTGAACTTTAGAACTGAGGGAACAGTGAAATAAGAAATGGAATATGAGATCTGTAGGTGACTTAGTGCAGTACTACCAAAGTGCAGAAGCGCTTCTGATGTGACAGAGTCATTACAATTCAACGAAAAGAAATTTCAGTGCATGGCAAGTAACATAGCTGCGCAAGATACCTAAATATGAAATATTAATAAAAAAAGCATTTATTAAACGGCATACTAATGCGAAACAGAAAAGGATCAGTAACATTTTTACTCAGATATTCCACAAATTTACTTGAAGTGCTTGATAACTTCACTACCTGCTAAAAAAATGAAAAAAATCAGATCTAGCAGGGTTAGTAGTCCATTGCATTGAAAGAAAAATACACATTATTTTGTACTTCACTACTACTTGACCACTAGTCTGGGTTAGCTCCATTTTCATTGCCGGGCTACTTTCCTACCTGCTCATCGTCAGCATCACTACCAGCCTCATGTCGGCTCACATTTGTACTCCAGTCTGCTCGCACACATTTCAACGCACAGGCGTTCATACGCGAGCTCAATATTTTAAGGCAGAACCTTTATATGGCATAACAAACGCAAAAATTGACCGTCGGCGTCGCGGTCTATACACGAGTGCTGTAAAAAAATCATCAAGTGAGGATGTCTCAGATCGCCAAAATTTGTGACGTCACCGTGACGTCGCATAACGTGAAGGTCTAATGAAGACGTCGTCATAGGATGTTGTCGCTTGGTCAAACGTGGGCCGATCACGGAGGCAGAGCAAAACTAGTATATGTGCAGAAAACTGTCGGAAGGGGGGCGCCTGGGCAGATCAATGGATCTAAAGGCATTGGAGCAGGAAAAGTACCGCGACTGTACAGCCCACCGCCATATCTGGTCCAGCGCGGCTGAAGCTGTGCGGCCGAACGGTGTTCATTTTACGCGGAGTAACGCCCGTTTTACGCATTGCGTGCCCTTTCGCAGCCCCGAGTGAAGCATGGCGTTGTACTTTAAGTGATTACGAAAGAAATAGTTGCAGTTTTCACTCGCCTACACGCACACGCACGCGTAATAACGCGACAAAGAAATGCGAACTGGGACGGCATTTACGGGCTCGGCTTTCGGCGTTTAATAGTAAATGCGAGTCTTTTCTTAGCGAACTTGTGTGCGATTGAACGTGTCCATCCATCCATTCATCCGTCCGTCCGTCCGTCCGTCCGTCCGTCCGTCCATCTATCTATCTATCTATCTATCTATCTATCTATCTATCTATCTATCTATCTATCTATCTATCTATCTATCTATCTATCTATCTATCTATCTATCTATCTATCTATCTATCTATCTATCTATCTATCTATCTAGAAACCTAGGACTTTGTGTTCTCCTTACTGTTTCGTTGATGGAATGCATAAGAAAATTGCTGTAATGGCCGAGCATACCGACACAAGAGGACAGCGCGCTAACATGACTGTATGACGAACACAAATGAATGGTCATAACATGAAATTCTTAACATTCATGTCATAAACCGCATGATTTTGTCATGAACGGCACGCTTGTGCTGCGTGGGATCCGTCGAAGGCATGTGACGTGTCCAATTTAGAAAGAATTGAAAACATGGCTGTTCGGTTTATGTGTTCTGATTTTACCAGGAAGTTTAGTGTTTCAAAAGCAACAGAAACCATCGGGTAGGAACTTCTACACAAACGAAGGAAATATCTGAGGTTGGAACATTTTAACGACATATTTCATAATACAGCCGGCCTAGACCCCTCGCGATACTTTTGCAAACCGGATTTTACGTTTCACAGCGACTAGACCATACAAATAAGAGAAAGAAAATAAGGTGCCGGACAGAAGCACTTCGAATGTCATTTCTTTCCCAGGATGATAGATAGGGCAGTGCAATAGGTTGCCTTCCGAAGTAGTAGAAATTAGTTCAGATGATGTGTTTTCAAGTTCACTGCAGGGTATGCAGTAGTGTACTCGCGCGGTTGTGTAAGTACGAAAACGGTATTACGAACGTACGTTACATTGTGTACTACCATGTGTCACTATGTAATTGCACAGTGAATTGCCTTCTTATTCTATTGTTGAAGTGTTCGAATCTGCATTCTGTATTGAAATATTGTATTCTTTGCCCCCCCCCCCCCCCCCCCCACTGTAATGCCCTTGGGCGTTGTGGGTACTATATAAATAAATAAATTTACACGCCACCGTCTCGGTGCCCTCGCGGCCGCTTTGTTAACTTGATATACAGGGTGTTCTTTTTAAGCACTACAGATTTTTCCTGAAAAAGGTATAATAGTTGGGCACTTGTCGTCTCCGCAGCCAATTTGTAGGCCGAGGCGGAAAGATTTTGCCACTAAGTAGATCACTCAGAAATTATTAATTAATAAAACAAATTAAATAACTTTTTTAATATCAATTTTAGGGCGCTTGTTTATATGGTGAAGTTCTACGTCACAATTTGTGGCGAGCCTAGTTTTTAAAAATGGAAAATATCGCCCGTTGCTTCAGAGATACATCGTCGAAATTTTCAGACCGCGATGCCGGAGATACCGAAACTCAACGCACCGGGTGCGCCGGAAGGGTGGTCCGTGTGCTGCGTCACGCCGGAACGCAATGTGCGCGTGTTTTCTTTTTTAAATTTTACCACGAATCACAGCGAGACGCGAGACTAATGTGCCTCTGTTTCGCATGCGTTCTTATTCGCGCACTTTGTGCATCGTGCAGACGCCATCCGCGTTACAAAGCTCATAAGGCCTCATTCAAGGCCGCAGGCTTAATTTATCCTCCCGCGAGAGGGGGAGACGCCACAGCTGGCACCGTGCCAGGGGACCGGACACCGGTCATCGCGAGTATGGATACCCCTGTCACACGGCCACTTAAAAGTATTTTAAGCAAACAGACCTCTTCCGAAAAGGAGATCCTGACAGCAGACACACGGCAGAGAGCGAACTCCTTTTCAGAAGCGGTCTTTTCAAACCGAGTTCGTCGATCTCTTTTACGGCTCCGAATGAGTAGCCTCGAAACCAGTGAGCGCCAGCAATTTCCGACTGGTGAAAAAAAAAAGAAAAGAGTGAATGCTTATTTTTCTGTCCCCAAGGCTCTTCGTAAAAACAAATTTGATATCCGGCAGAAGGTGCAATGAACCCCCCCCTTTTAATGGTTATTTCCTTTTATACACTCTCGTCAGCCGCTAGAACGCACGTCGCTATACTTATGCGAACGCTTCCTTAACTAGTGCAAGAAACCTTCACATTGGGGTTTCTTCATCTGTTATCAAATTTATTTGAAGAAACGAGCAATGTAACAAGTCTTTCATTTGCATATCTAGATACATCGTTTTATTTTCATTGCTTCTCTTATAACTGCAAGCGCCACGCTTTCTGTAGCGTCCTCGAAAGAAAGCACTAAAAGGAGATCGTTGGTGCCGTGTGTCTGCGCCGCAACGCCTCTTCGTTAAAAGTCTTTCAACTTCGTAAAAGACCGCTTACGTAAAAGACGTTATGCGTGCCCGTGTTACACAGGTATCGACATTAAGGGCTTTCGACTTAATATTCGAGTCTTGCACCTTTCATAAGTTAAAAGTACAAAGAATCAGACAACCACCACACATCACGCGCGATGGACCATTGGTCGGCATGCGCTGCTAGGATGACACATCGTTTCTCGCGCGGCGCGCCATCATTCCAGTTACGTAAATGGGCGTTCCGGCGTGACACAGCACACAGAGCGCCCTTCCGGTGCACCCGGTGCGCTCAGTTTCGGTTTTTACGGAATCGCGGTCTGGAAATTCGACGATGTAGGCCTATGTCTGAAACGACGCGCGATATTTTCAATCTTTAAAAAACTAGGCTCGCCATAAATTGTGATGTAGAACAACTTCGCCATTTAAACAACCGCCCTAAAATGGTAATAAAAATAATTACTTTTTTGTTAAATTAATCATTTCTGAGTGATCTACTTAGTGGAAATATCTTTCCTCCTCGGCCCAGAAATTGGACTGCGAAGACGACAACTGCCTAACCATTATGTTTTTTTCAGGAGAAATTCGTATTTCTTAAAAGAAAAGACACCCTGTATACCACCACTAGTAGAGCGTGACAAGAGTGTATGACGAACATATGTGGCTGTCCAAACATGCAAATAATGACACACATGTACAACATGATTTACATGACATGGTGTAGGTGTCCTCGCGGCTGTTTAATTAAATGGATAAATACCGACATTGCTATGACGAGATATATCTGTATGACCATTGCAAATGACCGCTGGTAACATGAAAATCATGATTTGCACGTCATGTACTGCATGACTTACTAATTGCCACGCTCATGGGGCTCTCACGGCCGGTTTGTCAGCTTGAACGGCACCAAAATTGATATTGTGTGACGTGACTATACGACGAACATAAATAACAGGTGGCAACAGGAAAATCATAACAGGCATGTGATGTACGGCGTGATTTAAATGCCACGATCATGGTGTGCTCGCGGCCGGTTCGCTGGCTGGATATTCACCAAAATTATTATTTTGTCACGTGACTGTATGACGAACATGAATGACAGGTGGTAACATGAAAATCATGAGATGAATTTTGTGTAAAGCATGATTTACATGCCATGCTCGTGGTGTGCTGACGGCCGGTTCATGAGCTTGATATACACCAAGATTGGTATTGCATGACGTGACTATGTGAAGAACATAAACGCAAGTGGTTGACATAATAATAATGGCATTTATGACATGTATGGCTTGAATTAGATGCCACGCCCATGTTACGCTCGCGGCCGTTTCGATAGGTTGATATTTACCTAGATTGGCACTGCGTGCCATGACTGTATGAGGAACATGAATGACAGTTGGGAACATGAAAATCATGATATGCATTTCATGTAGAGCTTCATTTACATACTACACTCACGGTGCGTGAGCACCCGGCCTGTTCACTGGGGTTCTTAGGTGGGCTAGTTGGTTCACGAACATTCTGGCTAAACAGCGCAGGCGACGGGACGAACAATATAGAGGACACGGCGCTGCTCCTGTATATTCTTCGTCCCGTCGTCTGCGCTGTTTAGCCACAGTGTTAACTAGCTTGATATACACCGAAGTTGGTACTGCAGGACGTGGCTGTATCACGAACATAAATAAGGGGCGGTAACATGTAAATCATGACGTCATGAAGGTAAAAAACCCGAGCCACTGCGCCAATTAAAGTGAAAATATAAAACACACACACACAAAAGAGACGTTCTGGCTCCCACACGGGAGCCTTGTTGACTTGTAAAATGAAAAAAAAAATCAGCAGATCCCACGCACCTTGGGAATCGATGTCATGCGAAGTATGCGGAGGGAAGGTGACTGTGGTGTAATTTTTTTCTGAAGCGAAACGTTACGAAATTACGCTAAAGATATGTACAAATGTTGTCCTCAAAGACAAGTGTTCGGCCGTCGCAAGTGTTTTATATAACTAGTTGTTTCCAGTTGCGTAACCATGCCAACAGCAGCCTGGGTATTACCAACACAAGAAGCGCTAAGCTGAAATGTAGCGCTTGTGCTTGCCAGGTTGTTAGCCCTAGATAGTACTACGTAGAAAAACTAGAGTTGATGCTTAACCTACGCTTAACCACAATTAACGTAAACCCGACCGGAAACCAGTATCATAGGACTACAGATGAAATGTTATTAAAATTAGATAGCCAGCACTGCAACCATAATTGACGTTTCCCCAATATTACGCCTGCATAAGGTACTTTTCCAAAGCACTTACGAGACCTGGCGTGGCTCTGTGGTAAAATACTTTATTGCCATGCAGAATGCATGGGTTCGATTCCGGCTGGGACCCTTCTATTTATTTTTTGCATTCATCGGGTGAACGCTGCCGATGCCAGTTTTTCTTTCTCGCATTTCAGTTATATATGTCTATTCTCGCCGTTCCTGGGTAGATCTAAACTCTCAATCACCTGTGGCGCATACCGCAGCCCCGGCCCATGGTATACTGGTATGTGCCACACGAGTCTGAGGGAAAGGGTTGGACGGCGTACGCGACGGGATTTTCACGTCATTCATGTCATGACCAGCCAGACATATTCGTCCAACCGTACTAATTTTGGTCTACAACTAGCTAAGGAGACGATCCACGAGAGCACACAAATGTAAGCGGCTACATACGTAGATAGAAACGCTTAAGGTGCCTGCCGTCCGCTAAGAAATGCGTCGCATTTAATATGTGTACAACAGTCCGCCTTAAGTACGCTTGAATACATCACGCAGGCAGCGCGCATACGGTACATTGCCATCGCTTCTGTTGAGAGTGCGCGGAGTGGTCTGTATCACGAGCGACTCAAGATAAAGTCGTCGTGACAGTACTTTTTCTCTTGGGAAAACACTTTGGTCCGTCAAATATTTACTTTGGTCAGCGCAGTGCCCCGGGTTTTCTACCTCATCATATATCGTCCCGACGAGACGGGCTTCCGTTATACTTGAAAATGATGACAAGCATGTCATGATCTTGTTACACTCTGTTGCAACTACGACTTTGCATGCAGCAAGCTTTTCTTCGGTAGAGAGTTCATTGATAAGATTTGTATCACTTCTTTTCTTTCTTTTCTGTTGTATTTACTGTACGTATTCTATTTTCGATATACACTTGTTATGCTAATTGAAGCATTTATGCTTTACATAGACATGCTGAGTGTTGTGCAATAGCGTGATGCGGGTGAGTATCGTTGCATTGTCAGGCATTCAGTTGCTTTTGCGCCACCAAAAATAATCAATAACATTTTCTTCGCTTCCCTTCACTTAACCACACTAGTTCCTCACCTTAAACTTTGGACAGTAGTCCTTGGTCCTGAAAAAATCATCTGTCTTTGAAATCGGGAGTGTTTTGTAATGCTCCAAAACAACTCATTTGAGCCTGTGCTTTAAACGTTCTTTTTCATAAATGTAAATAAAAATAACTGTTCCTCTCTGCGTTTATTTCTAGCCGTCAGCGACGAGGCAGAATCAAATGGTGACAGTGTCACAGTTTATCCCATCGTGTATGAAGGTCGAGAAGACAACCAACGGAAAGTCGTTGTTTTTGACAACGAACACCCACTGGAATTGGCTAGAGCATCAGTCCTGGCGCCAAGAGTTCTGCTTCGAGACGACACCGAAGACGGTATCCATGAAAAATATGTTAGTATCTACACATGTGCATAGCACTTTTATCATAACTGCTTTTACAACGAAAGCTGTTATGAGATCACAACAAGGGCCGTTTTTGCGCCGTATTTGTCCGCCACCGCCCGTGTCCGTAACCACTATCGCGCGAATTAAGAAAAAAAAACTAAATAAATAAAAATTACCTAGGACAGAATGGGAATCGACACGGGCCCACTGCGTGGCAGTCCATTACTCTACTACTGAGCTACGCCGGTGCTTGAAACTGCGTTGCAAACTGACCATATGCAGGATTCATGTCGGGTAAGGAATCGCGTTAACATGTGTAATAAAGCGCTTTAGAATAGTGAAGTAAGAACCAGGCGTCACACAATGCGAATTGCGTAACGAGTGGGTCGTTCAATGGTCCAACCCACTACAAAGCCTCAGGCATAATTCTTCATCGTCGTCAGCCACAGCATCAACAAAGTGCACACGAAGCGTTACAAGTGTGTAGCGGGCACCGCGCTTTTCCGAAGAATGACGAATAATGGCACAGTGGACACTTCCCCAGTACACAAAAATTATGATGATTTATGGCGTAGTGGGTACCATGCAAGTCAGCTTGTAGTAGTTGTCCCAAGAGCGTTTAAAAAAGGCTCTAAAAGGGCCGCTCTTCCAGCTTTCGCGTGACTGTGCTGCGCGGTTTTTTCAGAAGTTCAAGTACGTTACTTAAACATTGAGAAAGTAAAGCAAAGAAAACACAAGCAAAAGATTCTACAGATTGCAGCGACAGTATCAAACTGATTGTTAGTCTCTTGTCGGAATTTCATATTAAGGAGACAGCCTTAGATTACTCTTCTAAAGCGATAATTGGCTGGTGTTCCGCGTCGGCGGCGTGAACACAAGCGATGGAAAAATCGTAATCACGCGATGACGCCACCATATGGCGCCGCCTCATTTGACAGATCGCCAAAATTTGTGATGTCCTTACGATGCCATCATTACGCCATATTATGACGTCATCACATAACATGGTAGCCTGGTCAACGGTGGGCCCACAGTGGAGGCAGTGCGAAAGCAGGTGAGGTGCCTTCGATCCTGCAGGGCATGTGAAACCCTGTTAGGTGCAGTAAGCTTCTCGAGAGAGAAGAAAAAGAAGGCGGCTCTCGCCTTGACAGTCATCTTAGGCGTGCTCATAAGGGACCCTGCGATTTTTTAGAAGGCTCAAATTATGACTCATATTCAATCATTAGGGCAACCATCTGTGTGCCGGAAGAGCGCTTTTATTAACAGGGAAGCTGTTCTGAGTTGCAGGTCTGACCTGCGACTCAGAACAGCTTCCCTTAGCGGAGGGTGCTAAGAATCTCTGGGTCCGGACAGGCCGCCATTGGAATCTGAACTTGGCTACGTTTAACGCCAGAACTTTATCTAGCGAGGCGAGTCTAGCTGTATTATTCGAGAAATTAAAGGGTGTTAAATGGGAGGTAATAGGGCTCAGTGAGATTAGGAGGACACATGAGGCTTATACAGTGCTGAAGAACGGACACGTACTATGCTATCGTGGCTTAGCTGACAGAAGAGAACTAGGGGTGGGGTTCCTTATTCATAAAAACATAGCTGGTAATATAGAGGAATACCTATAGCATTATTGAGAGGGTGGCATGTATCGTAATTAAGTTTAATAAGAGGTACAAGATGAAGGTGGTACAGGCCTACGCGCCTACATCAAGCCATGATGATCAACTGGTTCAACGATTCAACGAAGACGTAGAATCAGCAATGAGTAAGGCAAAGACACAGTATACTGTACATATAGGCGACTTTAATGCAAAGGTAGGCAAGAAGCAGGTTGGAGATCATGCAGTTGGAGAATATGGCATCGGCTCTAGAAACGCCAGAGGGGAGTTACTAGTAGAATTCGCAGAACGCAATAATTTACGAATCTTGAATACCTTCTACAGAAAACGGGCTACTCGTAAGTGGACGTGGAGGAGTCCTAATGGCGAAACTAAAAATGAAATAGACTTCATAATGTGTGCCCACCCGGGCATTGTACAGGATGTGGAAGTAGTTAACAAGATCCGATGCAGTGACCACAGAATGGTAAGATCTAGAATTCACCTACACTTGAGGAAGGAACGGCAGAAACTGATACGCAAGAAGCCGATTAATGAACTAGCTCTGAGAGGGAAAGTACATGAATTCAGAGTTTCACTTCAGAATAGGTACGCGGCTTTAACCGAGGAAACCGACCTTAGCGTTGACGCAATGAATGATAATCTGACTAGTATCATTAAGGAGTGTGCAGTGGAAGTCGGGGGGTACAGTCGTTAGACAGGACACTGGTAAGCTATCCCAAGAGACGAAAAACCTCATTAAGAAACGTCAAACCATGAAAGCCTCAAAGTGCAACAGACAAAATAGAGCTGGCGGAGCTTTCCAAGTTAATCAATAGGCGTAAAGTAGCCGACATAAGAAAGTATAATATGGAGAGAATTGAGCATGCTCTAAAGAACGGAAGAAGCCTCAAAGCTATGAAGAGAAAACTGTGCATAGGCAAAAATCAGATGTATGCATTAAGGGACAAGGAAGGCAAGGTCACAACCAATATGGATAAGAATAGTTGAGGTAGCGGAAGAGTTCTACAGAGGTCTGTACAGCAGCCGAGACAGTCAGGATGATAATGTAAGAAGTAATAATAGCCCAGAGGAATCTGACATCCCACCTGTATTGACAGGAGAAGTAAAGAAAGCCCTAAAGGGAATGCAAAGAGGCAAAGCCGCTGGTGAGGATCAGGTAACATCAGACCTATTGAAAGACGGTGGAGATATTATGTTAGAAAAACTGGCCACCCTGTATACGAAGTGTCGCTCGAGAGGGAGGATACCAGATTCTTGGATGAATGCCAACATCATCTTGATCCATAAGAAAGGGGACGTCAAGGACCTGAAAAATTACAGGCCCATCAGCTTACTGTGCGTTGTCTACAAGCTATTTACAGAAGTAATTGCTAACAGAATTAATACGAGATTAGAGTTCAATCAACCAAAGGACCAGGCAGGATTTCGTACAGGCTTCTCAACAACAGACCTATATTCATACTATCAATCAGGTGATAGAGAAATGCGCGGAATACAACCAACCCCTATACATAGCCTTCATAGATTACGAGAAGGCATTTGATTCGGTGGAGACATCAGCAGTCATGCAGGCACTGCGGAATCAGGGCATCGACGAAGCCTATATAAACATAACGGAAGAAATCTACAGCGGATCCACAGCCACTATAGTCCTCCATAAAGAAAGTGACAGAATCCCAATAAAGAAGGGCGTACGGCAGGGAGACATGATCTCTCCAATTCTATTCACCGCGCGTTTACAGGAGGTTTCTAGGGTCCTAGATTGGGAAGAGTTAGGGATAAGAGTTAATGGAGAGTATCTCAGTAACCTGCGATTCGCTGATGACATTGCATTGATGAGTAACGCGGGAGACGAATTACAGCTTATGATTACTGAACCGGATGCGGAAAGTAGAAGAGTAGGTCAGAAAATTAATATGCATAAAACTAAAGTAATGTGGAACAATCATGGCAGAGAACAGCGCTTTGCGATAGGTGGCGAGGCACTGGAAGTTGTAAAGGAGTATGTATAGTTAGGACAGGTAGTAACCGCGGAGCCGAACCATGAGAGTGAAATAACTAGAAGAATAAGGATGGGATGGGGCTCATTCGGCAAGCATTATCAAATCATGAATAGTAGTCTACCATTATCCCTCAAGAGGGAGGTATATAACAGCTGCATCTTACCGGTACTTACCTACGGAGCAGATACCTGGATACTTACAAAGAGAGTTCAACTTAAACTGAGGACGACGCAGCGAGCGATGGAAAGGAAAATGATAGGTGTAACCTTAAGAGACAGGAAGAGAGCAGAGTGGGCCAGGGAACAAACGGGGTTTAAGGATATCATAGTTGAAATCAAGAAGAAGAAATGGATATGGGCCGGGCACGTAGCACGTCGGCAGGATAACCGCTGGTCATTAAGGGTAACTTACTGGATACCAAGAGATGGCAAACGCGTGAGGGGGGAGACATAAAATTAGGTGGGTAGATGAGATTAAGAAGTTTGCAGGTATAACGTGGCAGCAGAAAGCACAGGACCGGGTTGATTGGCGAAACATGGGAGAGGCCTTTGCCCTGCAGTGGGCGTAGACAGGCTGAAGAAGATGATGATGATGTTCTGAGTCAAGCTTTGCATGTCGGGGTTTCTGGTAGCGCTGATCGCGTGGCCTCGTATTGTGGCGAGTGAGCCTCGGAAGGTAGCGGACGGCTTCGTGTGCTGCGAGAGGCGAGGGAGTGCTGCCAGACGCGAAGGCGGAGCATACCTGAGGAGCGAACCTTCGAGAAACTCACCAAGATGTGGTGATGGTGAGGCGCAGTGGAGTGTCAATCGCCGAGTCAGCGACAGTGTTCAGGAGTTCTAGCTTTCAAGATGGCGAACATTTCCCTTTCTCCCGATGAAAAAACCGCCCGATGTGAGTTTCAGCATGAGTTGACGCGAGAACAGGCATCTCACCGCCGAGCCAACAGCGGTGTTCGCGTAAGTAGGCAGAAGCCAAGCTCCAACTAACAGAACACTTCAAAAACGTGGCTGATCTCTCCGTCACAGGAATCGGTATAACACGAAAGTAAAAAGTGTCCTTACAGAAGTAGTTGGATGTTTGCTGCACCCTGAACAGAGCGTGCACAATGTCTACTATTCTACTATTGTTTCGCAACTATAGCACCATTCAGCGTGGATTCACCCACGTTGACACTTGGTGATGTATACATCACCATCCCGGCGACTCACGTCTATTATCAATGATTAAACAAATTTTTTTGGTAGCTGTAGTAGTTAAAGGTGAGAGCGTAAGCATAGATTGGGGTGCGACAGCCAAAGAAGCGGCGCTCAGTCGACGCAGAACATGAGCTAAGGTCGCCTACCCGCGACATGTTAAAGAGTTGAACGCCACAGTCCGGACTAGAGGAAAACGCAACGCGCGTCGTGTGTCCCCGGTAGCGCGGCCGCCATTTTTCTCGGGATGGGGAACGCTGTTACAGCCACGCAAGGCGGATGGGTGTCGTAGAGGTATTTGGATATGAATGGATGCTATGAGTGAGGCCGACGCTTGACTTTACGACGCTTGGGCTAAGGTCACCACCAAGCGGTGTGTTAAGGCGTCGCCAAAATTTCACTTCACCTATTGGAGACGCGCTGAACGGGTCATGATGAATTACGTCACGGTCATGACGCATTACTTCACTTTACCGCGCCCAGTTGTCGACAACACGCCGCCGAACAAGAGCACTGCGAGTGCAAAGTGGTAGATATAAAAGGCGCCTTTGTAAAGACTGACGAGTGTGTGACCGTGGCGCGATGGATAGCGTGCCCGGCATCTGTTGTCACGGACCGAGAGTTCATTGGTTCGATTCCTACTCATGGAACTTTTTTTCTTTGCCTTCTGATTGTGTTCATCTTTTCGACATTTCCGTGACGGAAGTACGTCACTGAAATCTTGGTGGACCCCGGCATAAAACACTTCCGTGTTAAAAAACATGGTTGATTCCTGCGTCATATGAATCGGTATAACACGCAAGTGAAACGTGTCCTTACAGGAAGTGGTTGAATGTTTTCTGTACATTGATATGAGAGAGCTTGCGCAATGTCTATTGGTGTTTGACACTTATAGCACCGTTTAAGTTGGATGCATCCACGTAGACGCTTGGTGGTACATCTGTATCCCCACGACTAACGTCCATGATCAATGATTAAACAAACCCTTGTGGTCACAGATGCTTGTGGTAGCTATACCGTGATAGCGGAATCAGAGAAAGCGGTGTGACAGCCAGAAGAGCGTGACTGATTGGACGCCGAACTTGGGCTAAGGTCGCGTACTCGCGGCATGTTAGAGTTAGTGAATGCCACTGCCCGACCAGAGGGAAACGCAACCCGCGTCGTGTCTTCCCCGTTGGCCGGCTGCGATATTTCGTGGGGCGAGCGTAAATTGTGAACGCGGTGTCTTTTTTTTTGTTTTGTTTTTTTTTTATGCACGAGGAGCTTTTTTTTGTTTTGTTTTGTTTTTGTATGGATGTAAGCATTTCCTTCATAGATGGATGCTATGAGCGAGGCCGGCGCTGGGGGGTAACGTCGCTACCTGGCAGTGTGTTAATGCGTCGATAAAATTGTTCTTTTCGTCTTCGAAACGCGCCGAATGGGACGGAGGCGTAGAAACGACGCTTTGATGGAATTCATCGTGGATCTCACGGTCGTGATGCATTACTTCACTCAAGCAAGAGCACTGTGAGAGGACAGTGGTATATATACAAGGCGCGTTTGTAAAGATTATGTTACCGTGGCGCAGTAGATAGCGTACCCGGCATCAGTTTTCGCGGACCAAGAGGTAGTAGGTTCGACACCCGTTGACGGAACTTTTTCCTTTGTATTCTGATCATGCCGTATTTTTCCGACGTCATTTCCGTGACTGAAATACGTCACTGAAGTCTTGGTGGACCCCGTCATGAAACACTTTCGTGTTAAAATATAGAAGTACGATATAGCCTGGATGAAGAACGGTCATGAGCTTGGCTGTTTCGACAGTGTTTGCGAAGTGCAACTGGCTGGATTTTTTGCATTAGCTGGAAAACATTGACACGGCAGAGGCAGACGCCATGATGCATCGATAAGCCTTCTTAAATACGAATGTATGTTATGGTGCGCCTCACCAAGAATTTACTGGCGTCAAAATTGTCTTGCAAGCCAACGACGCAAATAAACTCTCAAGTGGTTTCTGTAACAAATGATCGTTGAAACCGTGGGCGTCAGGCACAAATTAACAAGAGTGCTTAAAATATGTCCACAAGGACACGCCCGAATGCGCGCACTGTAGCACTACCACCTGAATGAATGCACCTCCTGCAAGAAGAAATAAGAAAGTTCGACATGTGTTACACTCTTGCAACACAAAAAAGGCGAAAGCGTGGCCACACTCATGTAGAAACATGAACCGCAGGGCAGTACATTGGCACCATTGAACGCCTCATGCGAGCAAGTTTGTCTTTTAATGTCTTATTAAAATTGTGCGGACTTTTTTTTTACCTTTGTGTTTCGCGGACTCCCCAACTCATGATCCCCTTGCTTCCAGCATAGTTTTCGTGAGCGCAGCAGTGGCTCGAGCAACGTCGGCAGAGGCACACTCGCGCGGCGGTTCGCGATCCACTGGGTAAGGACGTTCCATCACACGCCTTCCAGCCTCCGCGACAGCTGCCACGAATGGGACTTCGATCAGCCGAGAGCGCGCAACCACATTTCTGCGCACTTGGGCACGTTATACTACGCAGCAATAAAGCGTTGTAAGCTCTCCGAGGGCGCTTGCTGTAGTTACACTTGCGATGTACCAATTATTGGTTTGTTAGTCAAATGGCGCAGCTACGTAGCCGTACAATACGTTGATACTGTGATAAGGATGAATTATGGCTGGACTCATTCTGAGGCGTTGGCAGCTTCCAACCGCTACATCGCTTCGAAATTCACATGGTGCGGTTCTAGAATTCTGCCAGGCAATAACACTTAAAACGTTCTTGCGGGCTAGTTGGTAAGCCATTACGGCATATGGCCTATGGCAGCGCACACCGGGTGAAACAGCTAACACGCACACAAAGCGACAACACAGGCGCTGAACTTCAAGCTGAAGTTCAGCGCTTGTGTTGTCCCTTTGTGTGCGTGTTCGTTGTTTCACCCGGTGTGCGCTGCCATATGTTGTAAGCAATAATACATTTGTTATCGTGACTCCTTGCCTGACATGAAAACTGTATATAGTAGGGTACGCATTATGGCTGGTTGATGATTTCTAGTAAAAAACAGCGCTACAAGACGGGACCAAGAAAGGACACAAACTACGGCGCTGACTAACAACCAAATGTGTTTTATACTACCAGTCCGCATATATATACTCCACCACAATCTCAAGGAAACATAAAAGCAAAAAGAGAGGGAAAAAAAACGATGATCAGCCTGCGCAGAGGCAATAAAAATGCTCAGTGGGACAGAAATGTTATCTCCTTCGGAAGGAGTGAGATCGAGGGGAGGCTAACACCTGCCTCGCCGCCGTTATAGATCTGATACGCTTCAGAAATGAGACGCGCGCGTTCAACCTAGCGTTTTGACAGAAAAATCGAATCTTTAAAAGATGGCTGGCAACCACAATCATTACAATAAAGAGACAGTTGATTATCTCTAGCTTGTTTACGAACCTTGTTCGGGTGCTCGCGCATGCGGTAATTAGCGCACCGGCCCGTTTGACCAGCATTGTAACGCCCGCTAGAAAGAGGAATCTTATACACAACAGCATCGCAACATTCAACAAACTTTTGCCGGTGCTTCTTACTACAACTTTCAGTCTTGGTCTCTCGGTTTGCTTGCTGACACAGGCTACGAAGCTTATTGCTGGCAGAAAACAACAACCTAACGCCTGCCCTGCTGACCAGTTTCTTAAGATTATGTGCCACCCTGTGGACATAGTATATGACCGCTACTGATTGCTGCGGGTGTGTCGCCGATTCAACAGCTGTTGAACACTTGTTCTTAAAGCCAGATACGAGGCTTTCTGCGATGCTGGTCAAAGGCGTTTTTCGCAGGTTTCGCAAAAACGCTTTTGATGCTCACATCGTTGGTTGCGAGCATTTTTGGCTCACAACCAACGACGCCGACACCAACGCCGACACCGACGCTGACGCCGGAATTTCTGCGAAACGAGCTATTTAACGCTTTCCCGTTAATAACGCTCGGCACATAACGAGCCGCCCTCATTGAGCGGGTTCGCGATTGTGTGAGATTATTTTATTAAGGTGGTGCGCAGGACGCCAGTAGTGTAGCTTATTCGAGAGCTTACGTGGTCACCAGCGATAACGCCTGAATCTTTAATAGTACATCCATAAAAAAGGCGGCGTGCTTTACCACTTAGCAGATTACTCGACGGCCGACGCTGTAACTGATGGGCTAGTTGGTTATGCATACTTAAAATTAACAGCGCAAAAACCGGACGGCCACTCAAAGGAAACACACAGGACAAGCACTGCCTATCAGCGCTGGTCCCGTGTGCTTCCTTTGAGTGGCCGTCCGTTTTATGCGCTGTTAATTTTAAGCCGACGCTGTTCTCGCAGCTATATGTGTAAAGCTTGTATTGCTTGTACTTTCACGTTTCATGCCCCACTAGCGAGTAAAAACAAAAGCAAAATTCTTGGCGAGGAGAAACTCCCTCGGTCAGGTAAAAAAATTGGACACTTTTTACATTTCAAAGTGTGTTCGGCGAAAGCTTGTGGCCATTCGACTGACTATGCCATGTCTTTTTTTCTTTTACACTCTCAGTGGGATGGCACACAAACGGAATGTGTGCGTGTTTTCTTTTTTAATTTTTTACTACGAATCGCAGCGAGACGCGAGACTAATCTGCCTCTGTTCGCACGCGTTCGTATTTTCTCGCGCTTTGCGTATCGTACAAACGCCATCCGCGTTCCAGCGCTCTCATTGAGGGACACTTAACCCCGTATTCAGAAACGCTCCTTGACTTGAACTTGACTTGCCGCCGCCTTCAATGCAGCACAAACGCGTTTCGAACGCACTATTTTTAGGCGGTGCCAAGGCAGCACAAACGCGTTTCAAACGCTGCCTTGAGGCGGTGGCAAGTCAAGTTCAAGTCAAGGAGCGTTTATGAATACGGGGGTTAGTAAATTTCAAAGTGTGTTCCGCGAACGCCTCTGTTCATTGAGAGGGGGTCGGTCAGAATGGAACGCGATGTGCGTGTCCCCCCTCCTTGTATGATTGGAAACGCTGGGCACAGCGACGCTACGCAAGCAAAGTGCGAGCGCGAGCGCTGTAAAGTCCGACGCGACCGGCGTCCGTTTGCGCGCCCCGGCGGCCACCTGGCACCGCGCCAGGGCTCTGCCGGAGGGAAGGACGGACGGACCATAGAGTTAATATACTGACTCTAGAGGACAAGCTCCCCCATAGGGTCCATGCATTAAAACCTATAACCGCTCGGGAGCCGCCGTGATGGAACGATACTCAGCTTTCGGGTGACGTTCACTCGCACTCGCCACTGCATGCTGCAATAACCCCTGGCATTTTTTCTTCTTTCATGGCTCTCTATTGCATCGCAGTAAGACACTGTCCCATAAAGTCGAGTTTTTAGCTCCTGGCAACAAAAAACACGTACGAGGAGACGCGCAAGCAAGCCGGCGCAATCGGCCGCACGCTGCGCGGCAACACTCGGAAATGTCGACACGATACAAGGATGGTGGCGCCATCTAGCAAACAAACCTGCAAACGCTCCTCTCCGCGTGCAGTAAATTGCATAAATGGCTGTTGTATCTTTCCAAAAGGTTGTTGATATGAACATCAAACAATTTCCGTTCGTTTGTAATACGTAAACACGCTTGTTTATTGTTTTTATTGCGAGAGTTAGAGTGTTTTCAAAAGCCATATTTAGCGCTTCTGTAAATTACTGTAATGGCCACAGTGAAAACGTTCCAAGATGTCGCTGCTCGCGTGGTTATAGCTTTAGCGGCCCAGCTTTTCCTCTAGAGTCTGTTATATTAACTCTATGGGACGGACGGATGGGCCGACGGACACGCGCGGACGAATGGAGGGACGGACGGACGGACGCGGACGGACGTGAGCATGAGACATTAAAGGCTTAAGCCTCAAAAAGAAATATCATGATCATAACTGCAATAGCTCGGCCGGCACGCACTCTCAACGTCTCATACCGTAGAGCCCGTGACAGAGCCCTGATAATAATTGGGAATGCCATAATAACAATTACAAACATGTCCGTACTTTTAATTATTGGAAAAACCAATTCGTCTAATAAGTGGAGAATCTGATTCCGCTTCAACTTGCATAATTAACAAAAATTCTTAATTCAGGTAAACGGAGCCCACTACGAGCGCCATCTTTACGGAAACGCTGAACACAAAGCCTCTCTAGTGGTCAAGCCACAGGGAAGAGGGCGTTACCTTATCGTGAGTTATTCGTGCTTATATAAAATCCATATGTATGTGGTTTTACGTATTAATTTCGTAAATAATTCTGTTGCTGTGGTCAAAGTAAATTGTCGTATACGATCCTACTGTCAGTATTCTAAGTAGTTCTGCTGAATCTCAATCTGTCTCTTATTATTACACAATTACACAATGTTAGTGCCACCACACGCTGAGTTATTAGCTGCTCTATTTTTCTGTTGGCTTCCAATTACATCTATAATGAGTTGTTTCTAGCGATAAAATTTTGTTTTTGGCTTGTTTATACTAAGTGTAATCTGTACTGTCACGAACCTTTGAACATTGCTTTTTATCTTGCTTACTACTAATATATCCTCTATTATGCTTGGGTCCCGGTACATCATGAGATCTCTTTCATGCTTCGTTTATCTGGTAAGGCTTTTACATTTCCACGTCCTATTCATTGTTTCTAAAATGCTCGTTATACGGATGCGACTCTTTGCGCTAATTCAATTAAGATCTCTCCTCTATTGTTCCAAAACTCAATGCCATTGTTACCGACTGCTTAATCCCCTTTGCACATTCTTCCTACTGTCGCAACGAAGTCACCCACGGCAGCAGTGGTTGGTGCCTTCTGCATTGCAAATTTCACATCCTCATAAAAAATATTTCTGGTGTCTCGTTATCATGGCTGCACGTTCGAACGTATTCTTTTATTACTTTATCTCTGATTATTATCTCTGATTATTATCTCTGACTTTATCTCTGATTTATTACTTTATCTCTGATTTAGTTTCAACGCGACACCTTCTGAATTTCACTGACGCTCTACAATTCCTCAATGTTGCTCGCAATATTTCTGCGCATTAAAAATCTCATTCTATGTTTTCACTTCTCAGGGAGCCCTCTGTAGTAGCGTTTGTCCATTAGTCAGCCCTGTGTGCTTCACCAGTTCTAAGCTCACTAAAGCAAATAATGGCCCAGTTAACGCATCCAAACTCCTCAAGTAACTCCACTGCCCTGGCTTCGCTAGGGCGGAGTGACTTACCTGCCCACCTCCTGGAAAGGGGGGGGGGGGTTACACCGCGTTGATTTTTTCTCAAGACGCACCCTAATGCGCAAAGACATATCTTTCCTTAGGTTTTACGCTCGACGGAAAAATTTGTGTAGATGCGCCGCAACACGGGCATATGTAAGCGAAAGTAAACGTGGTCCATAGCTTGCTGGTGACAGCAGACTCCACTGAAGACAGTACGGGGAATACGAGTGATCCCAGGGTTTCAAAGTGCTAGGCCAGGGGGCAAGCATGACAAGCATGAAGCAAGGCGGTGTTGTCACTCGGTTTCACCGAACAGGAACCCCTAGCTGTTTGTCTTGCGGCTGTACGGAGCAACGCGGCTGCAATCGTAAGCGTCTCCTTATGTTTCGCTTAAATTTGCTACATCGCAAGGATGCTCAGATAGTTAGGACAAGTGCCCTCCAGGGATGACATAAAACCGTTTCTCAACACGGTCGTGCTTCCAAGACCAGCGGCAGTGTTCACATTTTCGGCGTATGTGCATGTATACGTCGCATTAAGTGAGTGCTTCTGCACAGGTCTTACCAAGTGCACCTGTGCGTACAACGAAAATGTGAACGTAATTGTGCATTTACACAGCGCTAACGGAACAAAGTGGAAACTAGTGAAGCGGTCTCGACAGAATATTAAGTGTTTGTCGCGAACGCCGCGTTGGACGCTTTTAGCCTGTTTGTAAAACGTAAAATTAACGCATATGGAGAGGACTGAACGAATTTCACAAATTCGCTCGTTCTAAAAATCACTAAAGCATCATACGCTAAGGGCTTAACGCTTTTGAAACCTAGGTAAGGTAAAAATAGCGCACGGGTGACCTTGTCTAATGCAGGTGAACTACTGCCTCTTTCTTTCGTCTCCTGTAGTTGCCATACAAAGGTATACATAACACGTAATGGACTTTGCAAGCGGCACTGCATCACACTAAACAATAAAAACATGTATGCCTGAATTTAGCTCCTAACGCTTCCCGTTTTACGCCCACCCACTAAAAATTTATGCACCCTCTTTAATTTTAATTCTTGGGGAACCCCTCTGAGTGTGCGTGTTTAGCGTTACCAGGCTTAGTTTGCTATAGCGGCAGTGCTATTTCATTGGTTTTAGTACTCTTCTCCACGTTCCGGTTCTGACCGCCGCTGTTGTGGCGTGTTCCACAGCTCTGACGTGTTCCACGCTGTTGTGACGTGTTCCACTGGAGGGCGGCCAGAACGGCCACTCGCTGTTCTGGTGAGGGAATGAGACACACCGAGGAGGCAGAAAGAAGTGGTCATCCGCCGCACCACAAAGCATGTAATGGAACAAAACATAATAGGCTTCACTCCGAGAAACAAGGAAAGATAGACTCGATCAGAGAATAAACAGTCGTTTCTGAAGGCCTAGCAGAGATTAAGGAGGGAATCTCGATTTCGGCAGGCCTCGTCATGGGAAGGACATGTAACCGATGGTCATTGAGTGCGTCGGAATGCATACCCACAGTTGGAGATCATTGAAAGAGGCCTTCGTCCTGCGGTAGCCGTATGATAACCTACAGGCCCGTAGCCAGGAAGGGGGGGGGGGGGGGCTAGTGGCCCGGCCCCCCCTACCCGAAATGCGAATGGAGGGGGGGTGTTTTACTGGAGAATAAATAATGAAAATAGGGGTTTTTCTAGGCCTCCAAGAAGTGGGCGCCCCCCGAAAAAAATTCCTGGCTACGGGCCTGCCTGATAATAATGATGACATCAGCAGTTCCTCCTTAACATTCCTTTCCTTTTCATTTTTAATCATTATGCAATACTTCAGCTTATTATTCAAAGGTTCAGATGTCCAATACGTTTGGAATCAAGCAGTGTGGGCAGGAACCGAATCAGAGGGTCATCTCTTAACATCAGAATTCTGTTTTTGTATTCATGAGCTTGGCAGAAATAACAAAGTTGCGTTTTAACTTTTTCTTGTCTCTAAGGCGGGCCTCCTTAATTCAACGCATCAAATTGAACCCATCCGAAACCAAATTTATGGTAAAAGGAGAATTCCGCACGTAATATCGCGAATTCCAACTATGGAAAGAGAATCCCATCATAAAATGATAAGTAAGTACATTTTCCTTTACTGCTGCTGACTTACTTAAGGCTCCTCGAGTGGTACAAATAAAAAAAGCCCCCCACCTCCCCGAAGGGAATCGTGAGGAAATGCGAATGCATTTCGCGCGCGCTTCACTCCATTTATATATGGTGGTTGTGGTTTCAAGAAGGAAAAGGCGCCTAATTGCTGCAGCCCGGTCGGGAGCACGGCGCAGCGCCTTTTTTTTTTGCTTTTTCTTGTTTTTTTTAACTTTTTTATTTATTTCTTTAATTTTTTTTTTCATATATAGCTCCGCCGAGCTCCGCCGCAGACCGCTTTTAGTTAACGCGCACGCTGCGAATTTTTATTGTTCAACAACGCACAGGAGAAATCTCCCACCGGCACCACCTTGGAGGTCAAGATTCATTGCCATATATACGGGGTGGCCAGTGAACGGTTGTGAAGCGCGAGCAGTCGGTTTTTTCAACCAAGAAACTCGCTAGCAGACGCTGCCTGTGTCGGCGTCGCCAGGCGAGAGAGGGAGAGGGGGGGGAGCGTAGGAGAGGAGAGAGAGGTGGGGTGCGCATGCGCAGTGGGAGTGTGGACGCTGCGGGCAGAGATGCCTAGAGAAGAGAGGGGGGGAGCGTAGGAGAGAAGAAGAGAGGTGGGACGCGCATGCGCAGTGGGAGTGTGGACGGCGCGGGCAGGGATGCCTAGAGGAGAGAGGGGGAGCGTAGCAGGGGAGAGAGGAGGGGGAGGCGCATGCGCAATGAGGGTGTGGTTGCCGCGGGGAGGGATGCCTAGGGGGAGAGAGAGGAGGTTTTTTATCTTTATTTTTTTTTGAAAGGGTTTGCGCATGCGCACTAAGGGCGGTCACGCCGTACACCACCACCACCGGATTAAGCTTCGCCATAAGATGCTTCACATCTAACACCTGTCGGCGCGCACACCTCCTCAACCTATCCTCCTCCTCCTCCTCCGCGGACAACGCCAACGCCGCACAACGCCAACGCCGGATGCCTGACATAGCCCGACTATGAAATGCATTCGCATTTAAAAAATGAATGATCCTCCTAATCAGTAAATCATTCAGATTAGAAGCGAGGCTAGTCGTAATGCCCAGGAACTACAAGTGGTGCGCTGTACGATTCAAGATCGCGCCCGGAAGAGAGTCAACCCGTTTGTTAGCATAGGAACAGATAGGGAGAGCGGACGTACACTGTAAAAAAATCCTGTGAAAAAAACAGAAAATGCATGGCAAATTTAGTGACATAACAGTTGTGTTCTTGTCTGTTTTCTGTAGTTTTGCGTACATTCTCTGTTATTACTTATCTGCTTTTCTACAGAGATTTATCGTTTCTAATTTCTTCCCAGAAAACAGGCTTTTTGTATTTGCACACATTTTTTCTGTTATTGTATAGATATTTTCTCTTCCTAGTACCAACATATGGTACCAAGTTCAAAAAATTACACCATCTCCCGCTAAAGGGAACCATGTGTAGATGTGAAGCAGCGGGCGCTAACGCTTACACTGGCCGTGGCGTTGACGCTGGCGCTATCGCAGCGTTGCGCAGGAGAGAAAACTGAGGAGGCGCAAAGCACGCAGTGATGGAGCGGTGTTTCCTACTGCAACATGCCAATCGCTGCTAATGGGCAATGAGAGACAGAAGATTCCGACTGTACACAGAGACCCGCAGTGCGCTTTTAGTTAACGCGCAGGCTGCGAATTTTTAAATGCGAATGCATTTCATAGTCGGGCTATGTCAGGCATCCGGCGTTGGCGTTGTGCGGCGTTGGCGTTGTCCGCGGAGGAGGAGGAGGAGGAGGATAGGTTGAGGAGGTGTGCGCGCCGGCAGGTGTTAGATGTGAAGCATCTTATGGCGAAGCTTAATCCGGTGGTGGTGGTGTACGGCGTGACCGCCCTTACTGCGCATGCGCAAACCCTTTAAAAAAATAAAGATAAAAACCTCCTCTCTCCCTCTCTCTCCCCTAGGCATCCCCCCCCGCGGCAACCACACCCTCACTGCGCATGCGCCTCCCCTCCTCTCTCCCCTGCTATGCTCCCCCCCTCTCTCCTCTAGGCATCCCTGCCCGCGCCGTCCACACTCCCACTGCGCATGCGCGTCCCACCTCTCTTCTTCTCTCCTACGCTCCCCCTCTCTTCTCTAGGCATCTGCCCGCAGCGTCCACACTCCCACTGCGCATGCGCACCCCACCTCTCTCTCCTCTCCTACGCTCCCCCCTCTCCCTCTCTCGCCTGGCGACGCCGACACAGGCAGCGTCTGCTAGCGAGTTTCTTGGTTGAAAAAACCGACTGCTCGCGCTGCACAACCGTTCACTGGCCACCCCGTATATATGGCAATGAATCTTGACCTCCAAGGTGGTGCCGGTGGGAGATTTCTCCTGTGCGTTGTTGAACAATAAAAATTCCCAGCGTGCGCGTTAACTAAAAGCGGTCTGCGGCGGAGCTCGGCGGAGCTATATATAAAAAAAATTTGAAAAATAAATAAAAAAGTTAAAAAAACAAGAAAATGCAAAAAAAGGCGCTGCGCCGTGCTCCCGACCGGGCTGCAGAAATTCGGCGCCTTTTCCTTCTTCAAACCACAACCACCATATATAAATGGAGTGAAGCGCGCGCGAAATGCATTCGCATTTCCTCACGATTCCCTTCGGGGAGCTGGGGGCTTTTTTTATTGTTCAACAACGCACAGGAGAAATCTCCCACCGGCACCACCTTGGAGGTCAAGATCCATTGCCATATATACGCGATGGACAGTAAACGGTTGTGCAGCGCGAGCAGTCGGTTTTTTCAACCAAGAAACTCGCTAGCAGACGCTGCCTGCGTCGGCGTCACGAGGCGAGAGAGGGGGGAGCGTAGGAGAGGAGAGAGAGAGAGAGGGGGGGGGACGCGCATGCGCAGTGGGGTGTGGGCGCTGTTGGCAGGGATGCCTAGAGGAGAGAGGGGGAGCGTAGGAGAGGTGAGAGAGGGGGGGGACGCGCATGCGCAGTGGCAGCCCAGGCAGGGATTCCTAGAGGAGAGAGGGGGGAGCATAGGAGGGGAGAGAGGAGGGGAGGCGCATGCGCAGTGAGGGTGTGGTTGCCGCGGGGAGGGATGCCTAGAGGAGAGAGAGGGGGAGGAGAGGTTTTTTTTTATTTTTATTTTTTAAGGGGTTTGCGCATGCGCAGTAAGGGAGGCCACGCCGCACACCACTACCGGATTAAGCTTCGCCATAAGATGCTTCACATCTAATAATAAAGTAGTGCACGCTTTGTTCTCAATGGCGTCCAGAATCCGCAATGCTTTGCGGCATCGGCGCAACACCTTTCATTTCCTTCTCAGCGTTCATTATCATGTGGAACCTCTCAACAGAAGGCACATAACATGACCGCCGACATGCATCTGGTATTTGTCGAGTTTGGCATAAATTTTTCTCTAAGTCTAAATTTTACTAATTTGCAAGATGGTCCATGTCGAGTTCACGCTTTGCTCTAGATAAGGCTTTTATTTTACCAAGCGTCGCACTTTTGCTGCGGATGAAGCACGATAGAAAACTTTTAGGCGAATTGATGTGATGTCCAAGGTCTTGAGAGCTCTAACATAACTTTTCTGTGAAAGAACAGGTAAAATCTAACAACAATTGGTATTTATTACAAATTGGCTCTGATAATCACAGAAACTATTTGTTTACAGGGTTGAACAGACAAATTACATCATTTCAAAAACAGAGAATCCATTTTTGCCGAATCCAAGAAATTTCATGTAGGTAAAACAGAAAATACCTGTAAATTTTATGTTATATAACATACATTTTTTACAGTGTACGGCCCGGGCCACCTTCACCGGATGAGGTCATGAGCTGCACTGGAATAGATATGAAACTGAAATTTTTTCCCAAATTATGGAAGACGCTAAGCGCTCGTCACCTCATTATTTACCGCGGTGTGAGAGGTTATATTTCAGCTCCGTTGCCGCGCGTCAACGATGCTTTGTAAAATCCTGTGCGTGCTATAGTACTTTCTGAGTTGAACGGAACTCGAATTGTATGTAACGAGCCTGCCTGACGGGTACGTCATAGTAACAGGCCTTTTGCGAGTAAACCCATCGCTGCCGCACGGGACCGCATGTTTCGCGAGACGATGGTGTCTAGACATATTCAGCCGTCGTCATTACGTGCGCAGTGAGGAACACGGTGTGCGCAGTTCACTTCTCTCGGATGTTACAGGTTTCATCAGCACCTCGAAGCGAATGCACACGCATGTTTTAGATGTGAAGCATCTTATGGCGAAGCTTAATCCGGTGGTGGTGGTGGTGGTGTGCCGCGTGCCCACCCCTTACTGCGCATGCGCAAACAGTTAAAAAAATAAAAATAAAAAAACCTCCCCTCCCCCTCTCTCTCCTCTAGGCATCCCTCCCCGCGGCAACCACACCCACACTGCGCATGCGCCTCCCTTCCTCTCTCCCCTCTTACACTCCCCCCTCTCTCCATCCCTGCCCGCGGCGTCTAACTCCCCCCTGCGCATGCGCGTCCCCCCTCTCTCTCCTCTCCTACGCTCCCCCCTCTCTCCTCTACGCATCCCTGCCCACGGCGTTCACACTCCCACTGCGCATGCGTGTCACCCCCCTCTCTCTCCTCTCCTACGCTCCTCCCTCTCTCGCCTCGCGACGCCGACGCAGGCAGCGTCTGCTAGCGAGTTTCTTGGTTGAAAAAACCGACTGCTCGCGCTGCACAACCGTTCACTGGCCATCCCGTATATATAGCAATGGATCTTGACCTCCAAAGTGGTGCCGGTGGGAGATTTCTCCTGTGCGTTGTTGAACAATAAAAATTCGCAGCGTGCGCGTTAACTAAAAGCGGAGTGCGGGTCTCTGTGTCCAGTCGGAGTCTTCTGTCTCTCATTGCCCATTAGCAGCGATTGGCATGTTCTAGTAGGAAAAACTGCTCCATCACTGCCTGCTTTGCGCCTCCCCAGTTTTCTCTCCTGCGCAACGCTGCGATTAGCGCCAGCGTCAACGCCGACGCCAGTGTAAGCGTTAGCGCCCACTGCTTCACATCTACACATGGTTCCCTTTAGCGGGAGATGGTGTAATTTTTTTCTCAGCGTCGAAGAACTTCTTAACAACGACGCCGTTCGGACGGAACAGGTCGAGTTCATTTGGTAACTCAGCGGCGCGGCTTGTGGCTCCGACAGCACGCTGCCACAGAAGTTGCGCTACATGCACCGCTTCTGACAAAGTAATTCTGTCATTTTTATGTCAACACTACTGTACATCAAGTACACTCCAAGTGGCTTACATATATGTAAAGTACTCCACACAGGTGGTTAACCAGCGAAGAACCTAAAAGAGAGTCGCTCCTCATGAGTTGGCAACCCACAGCATCTTCATCAGTGCTCTCACTACCGGTGCTTTGTCAAGTTTCAATCTACAGTGGAAAATCGTCGTCCTAAATGTTGCCCCTATCCATAACTGTCAAAAGCAATCTAAGAGTTTTCTCCCATGAGACCCGCCTCTTCTCGCCGTTGTAGGCTCAGAGAGCACTTCGCTGCAGTGTGCAGCGACCTATCCGCAATGTACAAAAGAAACAGCGCAGCGCTAGCCATGTAGATGCTCTCTGCGCTCGTTGTGAAAGCAACAAACGGCTGAAGGACGACGTTGAGAGCGGCACTTCCGATCAAATCTGTCCAGCTGGAGTCCATTAACGTGGATTTACGCAGATTTCATCAATCAGTCACGTTAAATGTTCATCGGAATGCGTCTGCTTAGGTCAAGACTGAGCCCGCAACGCGGCTTTCACCTGGACCTAATCCACAATAGCCGTGAAGGGACTGAATGGTATCTCGCGCGATTCATACCGCTCATTTCTGATAACGCGTGTCATTTTAATTTATCACCGATTGATTACCAAAGCCTCGATATTATACAGGACATCGCGAGCTGACGCGACTCCCCGCGTACGATGCTGTGGGTTTAATGCACTACCAAAACATCGACGGATATGCTATATACAAGCGAAACAGCACGAGTTTTAACAAAAAAAGGCAGCAGGCTAACAATTCACTAACCTGCCTGACTACAGAAAACCTCGCAAAGCTGAAATGTGTATCCTGTGGACCATCATTGGCCGCATGGCTCGCCCGCGGTGTGTCACCCCGTGTTTGGCTTAAAATTGGCGTCTTCAAAAACAATCACATTCATCCCGTCACGGAAGGCCCGGTTTGTTTACTGGTGCCCGAAACCTGCGATGTGGTACTGTTTCTTTCCTGCCAACGCGTTAATTATCAGGCTAGCACAGCCAAACAAGCAGCGACTGTCGCTTTGTCGTCTGCTAACCCGGCGCCTGACATCCGCTGAGTGGCATGAGTCGATGGGCATTGCGAATAGGCAGCTATTTTCCTGAATGACCATATAGGAAATGTTTCTGTCATCTTAGGTCAGCAGGCTAGAACTTATTGAAGACTTTGAAATACACAACGTTGGTCATTGTATATGTGGAAATAAGCATGCGGCGCTATAAACATATGAAGAAGGACGCAGGCGTGCGCATGGGGCGGGGGGGGAGGGGGGAGGGAGCGCACCGCCTTTCTCTATTAATCTAAACAGCGGCGCCAATTCAGTCGCATACCTTTGCTCAGACGTACCGTTCAGAACAGTTTTTAAAAAGCGGGGCCATAACTGTGCATGTTTTTTTTTTTTGTTTTTTTAAGTTAATGGCGATCAACAATCCTTAATGTTGCATTCAAAGAACTGTTACATTCTCACCTTTACTCCTGAAAGCCGGAAGCCAATGGAGGCTTTTTGTGTGGCCGCACGTTATCGCTTTATTTTGATTTTGCCCCTACTGCGGTGCCTGTTTGCCTTCGGGCTCGATCGACTAGGAGGGCGGAGGACGATGGCGTCAAGCTTGCGATCAGGAGAACAGCCGATTTTGGCGGCGTAGTTGTCCGCTACTGTTGGTATCCATAACCGCTCTGACTCGAAATAAGAAAAGATGAAGTAGGAGAAAATTGGAGGATGCTCGAGCTTCGCCTTCAAGAGTAGGTCGCGATAGCGTAATCGGGCCTCGTACGCATCGCCTTCTGAAATGCTAACCTGCTTCGGTTCTCGCTGCATGCCTCAACCGTGCCGTAAGGAAACGAACGACTGTGCGCGTAACTTGGCCTATGTAATATAGAGTGGCAGAACAGTAAAATAACAACCACCCACGACACAAAGATAACTGCGCCACGAGAGTGTGGTTTAGTGGTTCCCACCCACTGCAAAGTGCTCAGCTAAAATTATTTCTCGTCATGAGCCACAGCAGCCTCAACAAAGTGCTCATATTACATTGGAGATATGTAGCGGGTGCCGCGGTTAGCCACAGAAAGAGGAATTATGGCGTTGTGGGTGATGTTCTACTTCAAAAGAATTATCATTTATGGCGTAGTCAATACCTTGTGGAAAGCTGAAACATTAAACACGGTTGGCCTTGCCCCGACTCCAAGCTGCAGTTGGCATTCGCATAAGCAGTATCGTAATCGCCGGCGAACTTTTAGATGCGAAGCGTCTTATGGTGAAGTTTAATTCGGTGGTGGTGGTGGTGTGCGGCCGACCACCCTACTGCGCATGCGCGAACCTTTTCAAAAAAAAAAAAAAGAAAACCAACCTCCTCTCCCCCTCTGTCTCCTCTAGGCATCCCTCCCCGCGGCGACCACGCTCTCACTGCGCATGCGCGTCCCCCCCTCTCTCCCCTCCTACGCTGCCCCTCTTTCCTCTAGGCATCCCTTCCCGCGGCGTCCACACCCCCCTGCGCATGCGCGTCCCCCCCTCTCTCGCCTCGCGACGCCGACGCAGGCAGCGCCTGCTAGCGAGTTTCTTGGTTGAAAAAAAACCGACTGGTCGCGCTGCACAACCGTTCACTGGCCACCCCGTATATATGGCAATGGATCTTGACCTGCAAGGTAGTGCCGGTGGGAGATTTCTCCTGTGCGTTGTTGAACAATAAAAATTCGCAGCGTGCGCGTTAACTAAAAGCGGACTGCGGGTCACTGTATCCAGTCGGAGTCTTCTGTCTCTCATTGCCCATTAGCAGCGATTGGCATGTTCCAGCAGGAAACACCGGTCTATCGCTGCTTGGTTGCGCCTCCCCAGGTTTCTCTCCTGCGCAACGCCGCGATGAGCGGCAGCGTCGTGTAAGCGTTTGCGCCCGCTGCTTCGCATCTACACATGGTTCCCTTTTTTTTCTCTTAATACTTGTTGGCTTCTTGTGGGAATAAGAATCACTTTATTTATAATTGTTGAAGACTGGGCGAGTTGATTCGTCGTACTTGAACTGGTATAGCGCATTACGGGGAAAGAAGAAACGGCCGAGCAGACCGACACAAGAGGACAGAGCGCTAACTTCCCAGATGCCGAGATGCCGAAGGATGTAGAGATGGCCGTTAGCTTGGCACTTTGGTGGTTGTTATGCATCCGGCTGGAAGTCCATTGTTGGGTCTCAGTTCGCAAGCACAAGGAGGAGCCACAGTTACAGCAGTCTGGAAGGCCGGAATGTCCAAGTGTTGCAACAACACTTATGGAGCATTCTCATAAACACTGTAACCTTTACCGCCTTACACGGGAGCACTGTTACTAGGCCTACTTATTGCTATACAACTGGTGCGTTTTCATCTTCGTAAAATGTCACTATACCTTGGACGCGCCACCAGATAAATATTTGTCCAATGGGAGCACAGGTCAAGTGGGTATCGATTCACCAGAGTTATCAGCTGATTCCTTTTTTCTTTTCTTCCAAGTAGTACTCGCGCAGAACCAGCGTTCTTCTTTCCTATCAGCTTCTTTGTAACGAGGTGCCTTGTCGATACCGACGAGATAAAACCACCAGTAATCAAACCATGAAATCTGTGCCTGAGCGCCAAGCTAGGTAGTACACACAACGCGACAAGTTTGCTCTGGCTCGATGCGCATTTGTTCTTGAGAGGTACCAGTATTCATAATTCCGGCTCAAGGCGTTCCTAGCTTCGCTAGTACTTTGGGGGTTCATGCCCGTCTTGCCCGAACGCTGACCTTCTGGGTCTGTTTCAGGGTTTGTCATTGCCACCTGTTTTGCGCTTGATTCCTGGGTATTCGCGTCAGCTGGGAAAATGCTTGTTTGGCTTGCATCTTGCATGTCTTTTCGATGTAAGCTGTCACGGAACACCGAAACTTCCAGCAAGTGACCAGTACCATGGTTAGAGGAGCCGGTGTAAGGCTCATCACTAACGTTATCTTGATTACTATGCGGCTCTCAAGTCCACAGTCGCACATACCCATGCTATGTTCTTAGTCTGCCCAAGACTTTCAAACTCAGGAATGCAGAGACCAAGCTGCTCCCTGCCACTGCCAACTCCGTTGCCATCAAATGCCCGCTTAGCACGTTTAGTTGGAGACTGTGTATATAGAGCAACATCATCACGTTCTCCAACGTACTCTTTTTCGCGTGTGACTGACAGATTTTTCTCAACATCAGGAATATCTCTCCCGTCTCGGTGAGGTTCAATTATGTCCTCTTCATTATACTCGATAAGCACTGTCCTACTTTTAGCAATCTCTTGTATTTCTGAGATAGTCGTGTGTATCTCTGACAGCAGCTTCTCTCCTTCCCGTCGCACACGCTCACGGTCATTTTTGCACATGTACTAAAGCTGAAAATAAATTCCATCACATTCCTCCTCAAGGTCGTCTCGCAACATAAGCTCTATGCCTGAGCAAGACCACGCGACTTCCTCTCCAATACAAAGTAGTCTTTGCACGTCAACAGGTATCCTGTGCTCGACCGATTCTCGGCTGAAAGATGGTAACTGCCGATCCTGGAAGGCTCGCCAAGTGTGATGGGTAACGGGTTTACTCAGTGGGCCCAGGTAATAGGGCGCATTCAACATTACCTGATAAATACGCCGACATTGTTTATATTGGACGATGAAAACATGACGCACGGAAGAACGTCACAGCGATACGTGGTTACAGAGATAAAAAAGGTTAGAGAAAGTTTTCTTTCATGTGCAACGAAAGTCTAAGTCTTAATAGTCAGCGCGCTTAACTACCGCGCCACCAAGTCTCGAAGAACACACTGACGTGAACCCGTTGTAGCCGCCGTGGTAGCGTCCATGGTAGGAACACGCCTTCTCGTGTAGCTCGCTGGCTCGAAGTTTGTGTGCCGCACCATGACAACGCGCTCGCGTCCTGGTAACGCTCGACCGCGGCGAGCGCCCAGGGCACGGCCAAGGCCCCAACGGCAATCGAAGCCGGCCGCGCACGGCCCCACGAACCAGTCATCTTTCCCCTCTCCTGCTTTTCAGTTGCGCACTCGGGGTATTGCCTCCATGGTGCGCTCATCGCATTCATCACAGAAACAACCACGAGAACAAGGAAGACATAGGCGGCTAGAACGATAAATACGGTCAAAGTGTCTTTGCTTCGCCAAGGAATGCTACATATTTAACGCCTTATGTGGCTGTTTGGCGCTATTCTCGGATAACTTGAGTAATTGTGTCGCCGATCGGAGAGCGCACCAACGAGAATAGGGAGGTCCGCGCAGTAGACGACATGCACTTCCGCACGTGTGGTAGCTATTCTTGGCAATTGATTCGTCACCAGAAACGGAAAAAATGCTTGGCGAAGCATTTCGGCTAGGTCTCTCAACGCACTTTGACGAGGCCGAAAGATGGGGAGTATATTAGGGGCGAAGCTCCTTAAGGTCGAGGCTTGTCCATCACTCCCCCGGTGTCACTCGGTGTCGCACGGAATGCGGTGTAGCCACGCTAGTGCGATGACGATGACGCTGCTATCATGGCACATCACATGCAAGGTATCCATTATACGCCATGACGATGACGATGACGCTGATGACGATGAACAATAAGCGCGTTCCAGAGCACATTCTCTTTTAAGGGCGAAGCTCCTTAGGGTCGAGGCCTGTACATCATCCCCCCCCCCCCCCCGGTGTAGCCACGCTAGTGCTCGCCGCTCCCGCTAGAGGTGCAGCTGTGCTATCATTTGATTTGCATGGCGCCCACTAGACGGTACTGCGGCGCTCACCCCACTCCAGCGCGCTTGCTCCAATCTCGGCTCTCGGCGCGCTTCCTCTCTCTTTCGACGGTCGTCACTCAGTGCGCTTCGATACTACTACTACCTACTACTGCTATGAACAACGAAGAAGACCAGGTGGCGGCGGAGCGGAGGGCTCGCAAAGCGGCTGCAGCGCGGGCTCTCAAGTTGTGCGAGAGAGAAGTAGGCGCCGGCGACGCAGACAAGCGGATCCTTATTTGCGGGCTCGTGAAGCTGCAGCGGCACGGCAAGCCGATCCAGAGGCGGCGAGGGCTGGCGTCACGACGTGTCACGTCTTTGCATGACAGAGTGGACAATGTACGGCGAGATTCATGGTTACACGAATGAGCCCCGGCAGCTTCGTCCACTCATCATCATTCACTTCGTGGATATGCTGTGATTTTTTTCACAAGTTTCCGTTGACTGTATGAGCGGTGAAGAGCGGCGTGAGTTTAGGCCTCTTTCCAACCATAATAGAATCTATCACCGTAATCGTTGGTCATCGCTAACACCGTATATAGGCATGACGCTCTTTGGCCACACGTGGCCCTTGCGCCACAAAAGCACACTAATCATGAAGGACGGCGTAGATTACGTCTCTTCCTTTTCTGGGCACAGGTTCGCCCAATAATGATTTTCATCTTGTTGGTGTTATCACCGTCACACCTATCAGTCAAGATATTTCTTACGTTTCAACTGTGCCCTATTTTAGGGTATTCAGTTAATCAGGTCAGTAAATTAACAAACTAATAGTCTGGATAAATTGTTTCGAATCAGTGCACCGAACCGATTTGGGAAGGATATTTTGGAAGAAAGAAGTAAATCAGTAAGGCTATTGCTATATCCACGTTCACGCTTGAATTGTTATCTCAACAACTTCCTTTCATAATATTGCCACGCGCGTTTCTTATTTTCACTTTTCTCTATTCGGTTTTCGCCCTCAAAGCCTGTCAGCAATGCTCAGCGCAAACCGCGCCTGATTGTTCTAGAAGCTTCGCGATCATTGTAGATCGTTTTGTTAAGATTGCGCGCAAGACGCGACCACTCGAGATTATTCCAGAGCGTACGCGATGACCAGTGATAAGGCTAGAATGTTCGACGCGTGATGCATAAAAGCCGGCGCGCTCCAACGATGTTCAGTTCATCGACGGCCGACGCTCTGTTCGCCGCTATCAGTCTCAGCGTTTATTGCTGTAATCTCACCTTCAGTTTACCGGCCACAAGTTCGGCCCAAATAAAGTGTTTCATCTTGGACTACTGCCTACTGCCTTCGTCAACGTCACGACCACGTGACATCTGGTGGAGGTGCTGGGTACACGACTTGACGGAGGCGTCCGGTACATGAAAGAAGCAGCATCTCCACCAGATGTCACGTGGTCGTGACGTTGACGAAGGCAGTAGGCAGTAGTCCAAGATGAAACACTTTATTTGGGCCGAACTTGTGGCCGGTAAACTGAAGGTGAGATTACAGCAATAAACGCTGAGAAAAAGCATCGGGACGATGCTTTTTCAGAGGGGGACATTGCCACGTGCGTTTCTTATTTTCACTTTGCTCTATTCGGTTTTCGCCCTCAAAGGCTGTCAGCAATGCTCAGCGCAAACCGCGCCTGATTGTTCTAGAAGCTTCGCGATCATTGTAGATCGTTTTGTTAAGATTGCGCGCAAGACGCGACCACTCGAGATTATTCCAGAGCGTACGCGATGACCAGTGATAAGGCTAGAATGTTCGACGCGTGATGCATAAAAGCCGGCGCGCTCCAACGATGTTCAGTTCATCGACGGCCGACGCTCTGTTCGCCGCTATCAGTCTCAGCGTTTATTGCTGTAATCTCACCTTCAGTTTACCGGCCACAAGTTCGGCCCAAATAAAGCGTTTCAGCTTCGACTACTGCCTACTGCCTTCGTCAACGTCACGACCACGTGACAATATTATGTTGTACCCGCAACAGCGAGGTATTACAGAGGGAAGTAGATAAAAAAGGCACGCATAAATAAATAAAATGCAGCAATAGTGGTTAGCTAATCAAGTCAAAATCCGGATTTAGTATACTCGCAGACAGCGGGATTTAGTTGGATATACCACTAAATGCGACGTAAAGTTTTTCAAGATTTTACCGCAATTTCGGTGCCAAGATCGGTTCGCAAGTTCGCTTCATGATAACGCAGTGAAGGTAATGCGTTATCGTGAAGCGGATAAACGCAGGCTAGACGCGGGGATCTATTATCTTTTGTCTTGCGGGGTTTGCAGTTGGGTGTGCGGGTTATACGCGGCGGCGGGTTACGCGCGAGAAAATGTCCTATTGATGTAAACAGCACATCAACATGTTGCGCAGCTGTGTGTACTCGCCGGGCGCCGGAAGCCTCTAATCTGCCTTGACTCTACTGTTGACCCTGTAATTGTAGAGAGCTACATTGACCGTATTATCGCCGTTTCGCTGTGACCGGTGGCCATACCGCCAGCTGAGCCGTTGCTTAGCAACCGCCGCAGCTGGCAGCGCCGCTTGCCGCGCCATCTAGCATGACGTCAGAGGAGGAGCACGTGAAACCGCCTTGCAACAGTGGAGGAGCCAGAGTTGCGTCGTATATATAGAAGGGGCGGCTTGGTGGGATTCGTCGGCAGATATGGGAAGTGAGTCGGAGAGATTGAAAGGAGCCAGGCTTCGTCGTCGAACAGAAACCAAGAGGAGCAGCGAACCGAGGAGACGGAGGAAGAACTAGCCGCACGCGTTGTGAAGCGTAACCGTACAGAGAACCAAGCTAAATAATCAGATTAACCGTACCTCTCCCTACGCACACCCAGGCATAACTGAGTTAAGCCACAGCCAATTATCAATATCATGTACTCGGCATGATCCTTGAGATGCTATGCGCCGTGGCGGCGTCAGGCTACCTTACGTTCGATTGTGTTCTGATCGCAAGTCTTCTGTCGAAAAGCCTGGGTTTTCCATTTTACGCCAGTCATTGCGTTAGCGAGAGGAACGGAGAAGTGAAAGGCAAGACAACAGGACAGGCCGACGGGCACGACGGTGAGGAGACGTGGGAGAAAGCGTGGTGGTGGCAAGCGGTATTGTGTATTCTCTCTGCGTGGTAGTGTCACAAACACCGCACACTCTCCCAAACGCATGGGGGGAAGTTCCCATTCCATGAGAAAAGCCTATCTCTTCTGAGCCAAAGGGAAATTTTTGGGACGCTCCCACTTGTCGTTCGATATATCAAGTGTTTCTTCAATGTAGCGGCACATTTTCATACACATTGACGTTAAATCGTTGCCGTGTTCGAAATAGTTCGAAATAAAAGGGAATTAGATTTACCCGAGTTCGATATTGTCGGGTTGGACTGCATAGCAAAAGTGATTGCTCAGTTGAATCCGGGAGGGATGATGTTTGATACGACCTAGAGAAATTGATGCAACAACTGCAGTATGGATTCTTTCGTCATGTGTCTTACATCAGGTGTTATCAAACCCATATTCTAATGGCTTGTGGCAGCCTGCATTTTTTTTCTGGCGAGTGTGCAATTTTATTGTGTGGCATTACTAATTCCCAGGCACCATTATACTTCACTACGCCTATCTATTGCAGAAGTTCAAGCACGCACGAATGCAAATATAACCTTTCCAGGTTCGTACAATCCAACTCCCTGTATTTGTTATGCCTTTTTCTCACAATTTTGCTTATCAAGTTACTTGTTTCCTGGCAGATGCAAGAATGGAATCTGTTCCACTTGCCGTTGAGGTTTATCTCATGAGCGATTACAGCCATACACGGAGGCTTCGGAAGCTGGCGTTGAAAACTTTAGAGTACATGATGACGTACATGTACAAGGTAAATCATTATGTGTTTTCTTTATTCCTTTGCATGTCAGGTATTACGATTATAAACTTGAACGTAAGTTCCTGGCTGAGTTTTTGTAGGTCTGAGAGAACTCCCTGGGCATGAAGAATTTGGTTGCGCTTTAGTCATTTGTATTATCTGTAGTACCGAGTGCGGGAGCAGTCTTATGAATCATAGCATCATCATCGAAGGCAAATTATGGCGCGGTTTTGCGACAATGAACTATGGGACTGTTGAAGAGAATGCGCCCGAATTTTAGAGTTACGGTCACTGCAACTTTGACGCTTAGACATGTATTGTTTTTATTTGCACTGTTCTTTATCAGGCAGGACACACTCGCGTCGGCACTTCCAGTCACTTTTGCCTCCTTTCATCTTTCTTCCCAGTACCACGGCAGCAGCCGATGACATGCAACCACTGCTAACACGGGAGCTGAATAAATTTCGCATCTTGTAGAGTCCTCAGTTCTTGGATTCCACGTTCACGTTGTGAAACGGGGACGTGGAATCCAATAAGGTCAGCAGAGGAACATCTTTCGCTCCAGTTATTTTGCAAGGCAACGCTCAATGGCAGCGGTGGGCTGAATGCTGACGCAATATCTACGTCAACATACAAAGCACTCGCCTACCATACGGTCCAAACATTAAAGCTGATGACACCTGGTCCTTTATCGTTAAACGCGTCACGAGTCACTTTTTCAAGTAAATATGGAATGACCTCAGTGTCGAGCTTTACTGCATCAGGAACAAATAGCAGCAAAAAAAGTCGCAGTTTCACCGCAAGGGCGAAGCAATGAATGCGATAGCAAGAAATTGGAATGACACACGAAGATCGACGAGCAGCTCGATACTTGCAGCTTCCCGCTGAAGCGCAAACAAGGACGCTCGAAAAGGACGCGCAGGTATACACAGGGCAAGCGTGAACTAACAACTATGACAGTTCTTACGCCTTTGTATTTGAACAATGCGCTGCAAGTGTCGACAACGCAGAACCCGACGCTCTTACATATTTCTTCTTTTAAAGTGCGGGGCGCGAATGAGCCCTCTGCGTCTCCTGCCACGCGGTGGCGTCGAGGTGGGGGAACTCGAGAGACGCGATCGTCCAGATAAAGTAACAACGACGCGCGTCCGTCGGACCGCTGACCCAGCGGCCGTGGCTGACCGCAGCGGATACCTATCAGCGAGTAGACGCAACTTGAATACAGAAAAAGGCGTTGCTATAACAACCGGCTCTTCGCGGGAAATTTGAGTTTAATTACACATGGGGATTGCTCCTGCCAAGGAGTGAGAATTGATTACTCTTCTATCTAAGCGTGGGGCGGTTTGGGACAAGCGTGGTCTCCATACTTCTCTATGGAACGCATGCCGGTATTGGAAGGTGGCTCACGCACGTCCTATCATTTAATACTTCTTGAGGCGTTTACAGATACGTGCATGATTGACATCTCTTCCAAAATGTCGTATGTTGCGGCAATCTATCTAAATGCTCTCGTTTTCGTGCCTTCGCTGATGGTAGGTGGTGCACTCGGATCGACGAGCTGGATGTGGGGCATCATGTGGGGTATACGGCAGCGCGCGCTGACGGCGTGGAGGTACACGCATCATTTTGATCACCAGCAAAACAGAAGTTGAACAAGAAAGCGCGATTTCTCGTAATATAGAAGCAACCACTTAGATACCCAGACCAATTTGTTGGCGTGCATTACACAGCTACCTCGTGATTTTGAGCCAAATTCTATTTTTGCGGTTCTAATGATGAATATACGGCGGAAAGTTCCCGACTGTGACGTTAACAGTTGGGAGGACGGGGTGCACTGAGCATATCTTCTTGCTGCTGTCACCATCCCCTCTTACCGTGCAGGGGAAACGCACTATACTATTTTATTTTCGTATTGAACAATCAACGCACCTTTCTAAGAACGCCACTGGAGGCATGCTCACAAGAAACAGTGAGTGCACAACATAAGACTGTGAAAGGGATTCTCACTACGCCTGTAACAGAAAAAAGCTGCTGTTTATTGCAACCTGTCATTGCGTTGCATAAACATAAATCAAATGTTCATGCAGTGAAAATTATTCATTCTCATTTACGACTGACAGTCAATGTATATATTGAATCCCACGAAACTGACACCAGCGCAAAGGCGAGACATGTCCGAAAAGTGCAACAGGAGAAGTCTAAACGCTCCAAAGCCTTGCCTCTTTCTTTTTGTTGCAGCTTTCTTTAGGGTGCATTTCGGCCTTGCATCTTGCAGTGTTGCCGCATTCTCATAGTAATGTAATACCGCAGGACTCTGGCAACTGCGCCTGTCTTGAGCTCAGTGCACGGAAATGTCAACTGCTGCTCAGTGACATGCTCAATCGTGTCCCAAAACACGTGAGGGTCGTCTACGTGGCTGGAAAAATAATCTTGCGCGGTCTTCAGCAAAATGTAGAGCCTGTGAATTGGGTGTGTCAGTCCTCTCTTCGTCTTCGAGTTTGTGAGGCCAGATTCCGGTGCAACGCTTGAAGACACTGTGAGTGACCTCGTGCAGGTTAAACATGAGAACATCGGCTTAAGCTTCCGGCTTAGGTAACCGCAGACGTAATAAATTATGCAGTCAACTGCCTGGGCTGCGGTTGAACTTGTAGGGAAAACATCTTCACATTCCCATGAGTCCGTGTCTATAAGTCCATCCGATTTTGCGCGCAGTTCCTCGAGCTGCCTTTCGGATGCATTTTCGCCACCTTTGTAGATCGATTTGAAGCAGGCGAAATCCAAAATGGGGGCATCTTCTGTTCCTTCGCAATTTCCGAACTTAGGTGGCTTTAGCAGTGTGTATATACTGAGTGTTCTATACACCTGCATGAATGTAGGCTTGTCAGGGTGATCATTCTCACCAGCTGCTTGACGGACTTTCCCGAAAAAGCATTCCAATGGGTCCTGATTGAATTTAGCGGTAAGAACGTATCGGATGCTGCACTTATTCAGTAAATGATTGCAAAGATGAATTGTGGGCATCAATGTGACGCGAAGTCCTTCAGCCTTCGTCCGTGCCAGAAACATGTCTTTGATAATCAGCCCATCAGAAAGCTCCTTTTCCCATTCGTTCAGCCATTTCAAGCCTTCTTTCAGCACCCTGATGTCACTGCTGCCTTGCATAATTCCTTCCGCCGGGTACCATCGGTTTAAGGCGTCATACAAATCATTGAGTCGCACTGTAAACTCAATGGTTCCCTCGCAGTCACTCAGATTGCTTTTGCCTTGTTCCTGGTTGTACTTCATACCAGAAGCCATGGAAGAACTGAAAACTTGAGTCGCGAATTTTACGCGCATTTTGTCCATGTTGCTTGGGCAAATACGACGCTGAGTAATTTTGGGGCACACCTTGAGGCCTCCTTTGTGCACCTCATCCTCTTTGAATACCGAAATGTAGTGGTACCATTTCACCCACTTTCCGTGAACTTGCAGATACTTTTGTTTCAGCAGCCTGTTCCTGATGCATTTAAATAAATGCGGGACGTCCGAAAACATGTACACATTGCGTTCGGCATCAAGAGGATGTTCGAAGAAGTGCTTCTCTTGTTTCGCATCACCAGAGATGCCGAGGTGCTTCCACATGGTACGGTTCGTGCTTGCCCCGTCGCAGACGACCCCGTCAATGAACGCTCCAGCTTCTTCAAGGAGCACAATCGCTTGCAAAAGCAGTTGACACACCAGTACGCCTCACGTGGCGTTTTTGGAAGCGAAGACTCCCACAGGTTGTGCATAGCTGCCGGTAAACGGGGAGAACATAAACACCAGGGCATGGTCGGCCAAATCTGTAGATTTCATGTTCTGTTCGCCTTGATCCACGAGGCCATGATAGCTCAAAGTCTTTGAATTAAACCGCTTGCAATGTCTAACTTGCATCTCGTCCAACAACAACATTCCATTCCTCAAGATCGTCGGCTTCGTTTGCAACTTCTTTTTGAGTGCAGAGAAGAAGTCTTTGTCAAAGCCGCACTTCATGTCAACTGTACATATGTAGCGTCGGATGGTTTTCACTGTCGGCGGTGGAGGACGTCGTTCTCTCTAAGAAACCTATAGGCACTCGGTGAGCGAATGTGTAACAGTAGGCACAAGAAGAGCCAGTTGTTTGTGTACCTTCTTCCATTTCTTGACTGGTGTCGGGCTGCTTCTACGCACTCTCTCACTAGCATTTCCTGCGCCTCTGAGGTGTTTGCTGTCGTCAGCATTTCGTTGAGTGAGCTGTCGTTTAGCGCCGTGACTTTTTCACGACATGACTGTACCTCTTGGAGGAGCTTTCGTTTGGTTTTCAGCACTTGCATCTTGGACCTGTGACAGACAATGCGTTGTTTTCGTAAGGCATTTACCTTGTCTTTTACGGATGACTTCAGGGGAATTCTGATTCGCTTTTCTTCTCTGCGCTTCTCCTTCCTGTACGTGTGCCGTCGGAGTGTATTGTGCAGCCTATCACAAAACGTGTAAGGTGATTCTCCAGTTTGTAGAATGGGACACCGATTGTGACGCCAAACGCCGGATGTGTCCACGTAGCCACATTCCAAGTACACGTTCGTGTATGTTTCTTGTCGTGGCCCACGAGAGCAGATATTCCATTCAGCGAAACTTTTTAGGGCTTCACTCACAACACTCTAGTCTCCAGGAGAGCGCAATTCACATTATTCGGGAACAAATGATGAGTCAACTTTTCGACCAAGTGCGAAAGTACTGAGACCGAAAGTTGCGTCCTTGACTTGCTGTACGTTGAGTATTTTAAGCGACAGCGGATTGCCAGATGACGAAAACCCAGCTTGTATAAAATGAAAAGAATGCTGACCAGGGTCACACAGTGTGTGGTGGTTCCATTCAGGGCTTGGCAAGTGGGCGTTTGAAGGGTCTAAGCACACGCCTGAAAAGTCACTCTCGGTGTCCACTTCATCTCCGCTTGCCAACATCTCAGCTGGAAACTGGTTACTTGAAGCTCTGGCGTTTCCTCTCATCACATTTCTGGAAGTGTCATTAAACATTGTTTCAGGCGATACTTCGCTGTCCCTCTCTTGCGCTAAAGCCACTGTAGGATTTTCTTGAAGTTTCGCAGCTGCTGCAGTCTTGCAGCCTTTCTTTCTGTCCTTTGGTAGTGGTGGTGGGTGCTCCGTAGTAGGTAACTTTCTTTTTCTGGACTCCGAAGAAGAGTGTATGGGAGAAGACGGAAAAATGCAGGGAATTGCATCTTCCGAAAGAACGGTTCTTTTTGGCTCGTCGAGCAGGACTTCTCCTGCTAGTTCTCCGAAGCATCTTTTCTTCAAAATCATGTCACCTGTGAAGCGCTTTCTGCAGACTGCATCCTTTGTGCTGAGCGTACGGTCCTCCCTGGGAATCGCTTGATCCCATGCTTTGAGGCGTTCGGGATCAGAAAGAACATTGAACAAAATTGCTTTTGGGGGGCGAAGCTCCTTAGGGTGTGGGTCGTTCCCTCCTCTGTAATAGTATGTTGTAGTAGCCACTGCTAGTTAATTTTAAAAATTGCTCACTAGATGGCGTTGTGTGTATATGTCCTTGGAAATAATATCACTAGATGGCGTTAGTGGTTTTCGTATAGTTGACGATTAAAGAGGATAGATGGCGCTGTTATATTTGGGATCGTCGGGCCGACGCGGTACTCGGAGTCGAGCACCGGAGGTGGACTCCATCGTGATCAACGGTGAGGTGAACTTTACCAGATAGGAGGTTGTCAGCTTCACAGTGCTCTCGTGTGAGTCGCATGCAAAAACAGGGCAGCCGGTAACTGCGGAGCATGCGGCGGCTCCGGTACTCACGGCGGCACAACGCATAGCCAACGACGCGTGGCTTTCACAACTCACAGCAGCGTTCTGTGGCGATGCATGCGGAGGCGAGGGGTTGCGTCAAGCACTGGTGTTGACTTCGGCGTCTGAGTAGGTGGCATCGTCTTCCTCTGTCGTGGAACGCGAACTGGCGTTGTCGCTGAGGCTGGGAGCGCCCGGAACACAAGTCGGCGACGCTCGTGCCCAGCTGACGATCGAACACCCAGGATCATGCAAAGACGTGACACGTGTTGTCACGTCTTTGCATGATCGAGTGGGCAATGTATGGGGGGGGGATTCACGGTTACCCGAATGATCCCTCCGAGCTTTGCCCACTCACCATCATTGACTTCGTGGATATGCTGTGATTTTTTTCTTGGCACTTCGGGTAACCTGACCGGCAACCACTAACGAAGCACTTTCTTCCCATATTCACTCGTTGTGGACGTCTTCTTTTGTCGGATTCCCTGCATGGCTGCTTAGCACATCACAAATTCATGTTGCAAACGGGAATGATAAAACGCCAGGTCAGCGAACGCGGCTAAGGCACGCTTGCTACTAAAGCTGCCGCATGACGTGCTTTTTCGCGAGTGATGTTATGTACTTTTCATGAAATTGTTTCCCACTACCGTTTGGCCAGGCAAAAATTTCAACCACCCCACCCCAAATTGAACAAGCCCCAGGCAAGCACATTCAGACTTCTCCAAACCCGTTCTTATCCCACTCCTCGGTCCCTCAATAGGATAGACCCCCACTATTCACCGTCGTGCCTCAAATGTGGCCACGCCTCATGTTCTTTCGCTCATATGCTCTGGCTGTGCCCAGCCCTTAATGCCTCTCTACCCATCACGAAGGAACAATGGGATGAATTCCTGACGAGCAACAGTCTCCACTCCCAACTCCAGGCCGTCCAGAGGGCCCACGACATAGCGACGGAACTTCGACTTCCGGTCCCATCGTGGGCGGAGCCACCGACTTGATCTGGGGGGGGGGGGGGGGGGCTCTAGCTCCTCTCAATATCAGTTCCTCAGGACTCAAATAAAGTTCTTGTCATGTCATGTCATGACATAGCGACGCTCGCAGAACGCCGGCGTTGCCACCGGCCTCACCGGTTGCTGTAGCAACGTTACGTAAAACTTTTTTTTATTTTCAAGTTGCGCTGGCTTGCCGATAGGTATCCGCTGCCGTCAGCGGTCCAATGGACGCGCACGGTTGTTACTTTAACTGGTCGATCGCGTCTCCTAAGCAAGCCGAGAAGTGTCCCCACCTAAAGTCTTTGTATCTTACACCATGCGTCTGACGCAAGGTGTGCGCGGTGTTATTTTTTTTTTTCGTTCCAAATCCCGAGTTGGTACAGAAAGGCGCCGGCCCCTTTTTCACGCGCGTCTCAAGGGCAGTTTTCAAACTTAAAGAAAATGTAGGAGCCTTGCGTGACAGAAAGGACGCTCAAGCTCCTCCGAAATCTGATTACCGCCAGCGGTTCGTGGGATCTATAAACAGCTTGCCGGTATTAAGCCGGCGCATGCATGGTTGCGTGGTTGTGTGGTCTAACACATCGCGCTGCGGAGCGAAGGGTCGCTGGTTCGAATCCCCGGTCGGGTTCCTCGGAATTTTTATTTATTCTTTGGGCCTTTTTTACATATATCCATACGTATACATATCCGGGGCATGACGGCGACGGCGGCGATGGCTGATTTGTCCATATAATTGCTATCGCAATAAACATTCTCGAAACGCTCAAGAACAAGCGGAGGCTACGTGAGCGCGCGTCGTGACAGTGAGTACGCGTGAAGAGGCGCAATCGTCCTCTCCCGTTGTGACTCCTGCGCGCGAGCTCGGCTCACTGTGTGGCTCACTGAAGCTCTTCCATTATTCGCTTGGGCTGCCCGACGACCGCCAGCGGGCTGCCCAAGTGATTGCCAGATATTTGTATTACAGGAGTACTGACACCATTTGAAGACAATCCAAACGGAAGATTTTTCGTTTCTTGGTATGCAGTGTCGACGCTCTGCACTCACCGGAGTCAGATAGCGCGTATAAAATATTTTATTTTGATTGTCAAGTTTTCGTCGTTCAACATTTGTAAGCCAGCTGCGCTGCAATGAACACTATCCCGAAGAGTCAAGACAGTTCCTGAGTTTGCGAGTTCTGCGTCCTGCATACGGCCTAAATCGCAGAAATCACTGTCAGGGTAACTGGACGACAATTCACTCATCGTTGTTTACGTGCACCACGAGCAGATGACAGATCACCCGTTAGTACGTCGCCAGTTGGCCGCTTTCCCGTGACGTCACACTGATATGACACGTCACTGAGAGGGCGCCCTCTCGATATCGAAACCAAAAGTGTTTTTGAAACGTAGCGGTAATAAGATTATATTCGATGCATACGCAGGCACCATGATACTCGTTTTAGGTTTCTCGACACCAGTACTTTTATTTAGAGCAACATTCCGAGAAATTTTAAAATTCGTGTCAGTACTCCGTTAAGTGCGTACCGCTTTTACGGTCTGGCTGGTCATACTTCCGTAGATCTGACGTAGTGAACACGTTCAAAATCAACGTCAAATACAGGCATAAAGCAAGGCTTGCAGAGTTCAAAGCCTTGTTAAAAGAAACTAATCAGGTCCAAATTAATTCGATTAGCAGAAATCACCAATAACTAATCGCAATAATTAACTTAACACCGCTAAAACACTTCAGAAACATGTAGCTGACACTCGCGCGGCGCTAGACAGGGCGCCGCCGTGTCACCAAGCGCGCTCTCGCTTTTTCCACCGGCGCTTTTCCGGCACCTTTGTCGCTACATCATAACGGCGAAATAAGGTGACAGACCTCGCTGCAGATGAGACGCATATAAACGGCCATAACCTGGAGGAAGTCGATAAAGCGCAGCAAAAAGTAGCGCGCAGTGCTGCAACACCGCGATTGCGAATCTTCCTATAAAATTATACTCGCGCCGCTGAAGCCCTACGTGCTTACCTCAAACGTCATCGACAGTTTGGTAAACGGAGCAATGGCAACTCTACGAGCGGTAATCGCTGGGTGCTCGTGCTACGCGCTGCTTCAGGTTTCAGAGTAACGGTGCTACATTTAGCGCAGCATTTAGAACTACCCTAATCGCTATGCAACATCAACATTAGCGCTGATTTTTTCTCGAAGGCAGTTCTCGGGAAGACGTGTTCGTTTTACAGCGCAAGGATCGGATGGGATCTGAACCCGGGCAGTTCGTGGCAGTCAAGTATTCTACCACTGAGGTACATGCTGCTTGAAACTCTTTAGCGAAAAGACCATATACAGGCGTCACGTCGGGCAAGGAATCGTGTTAACATATGTCATATAGCGTGGCAGAAGAGTAAAATAACAGCCAGACGTCACACCATTCTAACTGGGCAACAAGTGTGTCGTCTGAAGCCTCCGGCTCACTACAAAGTGCTCAGCCATTATTGTTGACATGCAGCATCCACAAAGTGCACATGATGCCTTACAGATGTGTAGCGTGTATACCTCGCTTATCCGCACAAAGAAGAATAATGGGGGCCTTTTAAATGCAAAACATTTCTTAGCGGACTGCACACGTTTTAGCGTTTCTATCTATCTATCTATCTATCTATCTATCTATCTATCTATCTATCTATCTATCTATCTATCTATCTATCTATCTATCTATCTATCTATCTATCTATCTATCTATCTATCTATCTATCTATCTATCTATCTATCTATCTATCTATCTATCTATCCGCCTACGTCTGGGTGCTCTCGTGATTACCTCCTTAACCTGGGGTAGACCGAAATCGGTATGGAAGGGCAAGAGGGTTTGACGAAAATGTCTGGCTGGTCATGACATGTTTAACGTAACCTGATAATCCCGTCGCGTACGTCGTCAAAACATTTCCTTCAGACACGCGTGGCACATACCCGTATACCACGGGCCGCGGTATGTGGGTATGCACCACAGGTGTTTGACAATTTATAACTACTCAGGAACAGCGAGAACAGACTTTAGTAACTTAAATGCGGGAGCGTCAAGGAAAGCTGAATCGGCAGCGTTGACCCGACTAATGCAATGAATAAATATCATGCTCACAGCAGGAATCAAACCCAAGTATTCAGCGTGGCAATCAAGTATTCTACCTCGAAAATGCTTTGGAAAAACACACTAAGCGGGCGTAATGGTGATGAAACGTCAATTGTGGTTGCATTGCTGGCTATCTAATTTCATAGACATTATATATGCACTCGTATGATACAGACCTCCCGTCGGGTTAATGTCACTTGTGCAAATAAGCGCTATGCACTGAAGTTGGTCTACGAAGCACTATCTAAGGCTACCATCCGTCTCCATATCAGCATCATATTCTACATATCAGCCGCATATCAGCTTACCGCTTCTCGTGTTGGTAATACCCATGCTGCTGTTGACATCGTTCCGCAACTATAAATAATTGGTTACATTAAACATATGCGACCGTTGAACACATGTCTGTGCGTACAACATTTATACATATCTTCAGCGTCATTTGGTAACGTGTCGCTCAATAAAAAAATTACGCCACAGTCACCATCCCTCCGCATGCTTCGCATAACATCGATTCCCTTGGTACGTGGGATCTGCTGAATTTTTTACTCCACAAAAATAATGATTTATTGCGCAGTGGGTACGTTAGATGTGTACTTCTATTAGTAGCCGCAAGAGAGTTTAGAACTGATTCTATAAAGTCCGCTGTTCCAACTTTCGCTCTGACTGTGCTGCGCGTACCGCGCCGGCCGGGCGTTTTTTCCTCATCCGGCAGCCCGTGGGCTGCTAAGGGACTAGCTCTCCTGACGGAACAATGTTGCGCTGGCAGCGAGAAGACGACGCGCTCTTCTTCGTGTTTTTTTTTTCTTTTTCGTCGCGTTGTCTACTCGTCAATTCTTGGGGCAAAAGTGCCGCGCTCAGTTTCACGGTCTTTTGCAGCGAAAGCTGTTATGAGATCACAACAGCCGATTTTGGCGCTATAGTTGTCCGCCACCGCCGCCACCGCCGCCACCGCCGCTGTCCGTAAACAGTGATTCATGACAGTGCCGCATGATTCACGTCAATTCCTGTCAGAAAGCAGTCCTCGGGCTGTCATCGGGCTGTCATCGGGCTGCCTGAACAGAGCAAGTGGTAGGGGCGCACTGTGTGAATGTTAGGAGATTATGGAGCGCAGTGCCGGTACGTTGCGGCACCCCTTGGCAAGAAGCATATCTGATGCAAACGCACTTGTTCATTTATGTTGGCTATGGGCCAATAGCATCCTACTCTCTGTACGACGCCAAAAAGCGTACGCCGGCTGCTCCGGAACGAAGAGAGCCTTTGTGTGAAGACAGGGCGCTTCAGTAAACCGTAACTTCGCGCTCCACTGGTAGACTCTCCTTTCTGAACAGAACAGCAAGATTTGGGCGAGATGTTCACAGCAGTGTGTGCTGTCCGCAAAATGTTTTCTCAAGAAGCCCGAAACGTGGTTCATAACCTATGTAATGTGAATATGAAGAACGGCTGTGCGGCACCTATCCTACTCCTGTAAACTCCTTTTGGGAAAAAGAAAATATACGCATGAACATTATTTAATGATTGCATGCTCTTGAATGATTTAATGATCTGGAAAATGTACCTTCGCAGCATCCTGGTAAATACTTGTTTTCGCTCTATAAATGCACAACAAAATAAAAAAAACGATTCCATGATGTCAGCGAAATGCTTACGGTGTTCGCTGACGCCCGCCGGAAAGCGAGAGAAGTCTGATGTAAAGGGAGACTTGATATGTCAATATCAGCAACGCTGTACCTGCGATTCGCACGAATGTTACGGCGAATCACACAGCGCCGGGAAATTTGCGTTAAGGACAACGATCAGCCATGCAAGCAATACCAGGTGCACTTGGTAACAGCACCAGCCTAACCCTAGCCTGCCGCTCATTGGCCATATTTTTCCTGCCGCATGAAACACCGCACACCAACATCACCGAATCTAATCGCAAGGAAAAAGCTGGGAAAAAGTTTACAGCGCGTCGCTTTTTTGGTGCTATATCAATAGTTATGTGACTTAACGTGTTTATCTGGCTTGGGAGGACTCGGCGACGTTCTTGCGTTCAGCGTCTCGAATTTCTTCCAGGGTGCTGTTAGCTAAGTCGCTTTTTCGTATCTTCAAGCAGCTTTGCTACAGCACTTGCGCTGGTCGTGCCGAGCGCGGCAGCTTAAAATTGCCCTTAGGCGGCATGTTCTAGCCGCAAATAAGGCTCTCCGTGAATGGTTTTCTATATAGACGCGATTTACTTCATAATTTAAGTGGCAAGGGGTGGGAGACGGTTGCAAGAAGAGGTAAGCCGCATGACGGACAATCACTACTAGTGAATGACGCATGAGTTATGGTTTTACCAATGAGAGGTGTGTTCCAGATGCTATATAGGAAGCAGCAGCAAGATCATAATGTTGCATCGCATGCTAATCATACTTACTACAATGACGTGAAAGAAAATGAAGCATTTATTTTGATAGTGCAGCGTTTTACGCACTCATTTATAATAGCGACCATGTCAGATGTGAAGACTGTACCGCTGTATATATGGTGTTCATCAGTGCCCTGTTAATAATATTGCACAAAGCTCGCTGAGAAACAAATACAGGTTTCCCGACCAAATGATGGTCACTTTCGTTATTCTGATTGCAGGTGAGCCTGTTGCTGCAGCAGTTGAAACCGCCTATACGAGTCGCTCTAGTAGCATACCACGAAACAAACAAGGTAAACACCAAAATAAGAAAGGCACCTGTCATTTCCATACAATTGCATGAAAATATTTTCAGAAAAAGGCCGATTATACAAGCTTCACGTCCACTGGAGACCTGGACGCGGATAATACAGTGACAAAGCTGAGGCAGTACGCGGGGAAAACCTCTTCAGTTCAAAAATCTGACTTGGTTGTTCTAATCACGGCGTAAGTAAAAGCTCAGTACTTCTTACACACAAATTACGCAGCAGAAGCGATGCACAAAGCCTCGTCACCGTTAAACAAAATATTAAAAAGCGCAAGCATAGAGGTTTTGTCAAAACCGAGTGGCATAGATTGTCTATCTTAGACTTTATTATGATGGGACGCATTTAGCGTTTAGTCGGTGATGCGTTTATTAAAGAACTTGCTCAGGCGAAATGATAAGCGGTCAGAAACGGAGCAAGCTTGCTTGCTTGTTCCTTAACTCCTGGCGCCTACCCACTACGGGGGATTGGCCATGAAACCGGCGGTTAATATAAGGGGAAATATTTAATTGTGAGCACAACAACGACGACTAGTAAACCGCTTAGCTGTCGGGGGGATGCGGCGCTGACGTTTCGGAGAATCGGGACCCTCGCACTTCGTATAACGAACTCACAAAACATTTTTACCGTGGCGCGGAGACAATATCCTCCACCACAAAGAAAATTAAGCAGACCTCAGGCTCTGACACTAAGGCTACTTCAGGTCGGGGCGTACCCTAACCCCGCGCTACTGCACAAGATATATCCAGAAATACAGCCAATAATACATGTTGCTTATGCGCGGATATAGCTAACTTGGAACATATGCTCTGGCGGTGCCCCGCGTTACGCTGTGGTGACGTCATCACACCGTTCAAATGGGAGGCTGCTCCCATTTCCCATTACCAGCTCCGGAGTCGAACAACAGTTATGGGCCGTCCAACGGGCCCGCGACGCAGCGGAGAGACTTTGTCTTTCTGTTCCGACGTGGGAGTGACCCCCAACGTGCTAAAGCGCGTTCCGAAGGACCCATTAAAGTTCATTCATCCTATCCATCCACCACAACAATGTGCTTGTCTTCATCTTTCGCTGGTGCGCCTGTGTGCGCCCTATCCATTCTACATCTATATCATTACCTGTGGTAAGAACGCAGGAGCTCCCTCCACTATATTGCCTAAAACTTCGCCTGCGTACAAGTACTGCGGTGCTCGGTAAGTGGCATCGTGCAGCATGGTTAATTATTCGGAAACAAAGCCCCGCTACCTGAAACTACTGGCCTCACGTTGTGAAATGGCTCGGTGCCTCGGTGTGCCGGTGAATGTACACAAGAGATCGCTACGTATATTCTAACAGCGGAGCTGTTTAATCCGAGCCTTGCTCCGTGACGGGTGAGCAGAAATGATCAACATCATGAACCGGTACGCGCTTTCTTCATTCTCAATTTCATCCACTTTGTCGCTCCCAGAACACGTGCGCCGATTTCACCAACGTGGGATGCAATAACTCGGATGGGCGCGAGAACTAGCGCAAGGAGAGAGAAATAAAGAAAGATATAAAAAGAGTTACAGACAAATTCTTGTCGAGTGAATGAGTGAGTGCAACAACTTTATTCGGTCCACAATAGAAGCGAGTAAACTCGTCACTTGGCTAGGCCCACTGGGGGGACGGTAAGGTTAGTCCTAACCGCCCTCGCGCGGGTCCTCTGAACGGCCAAGATTTGAGAGGTTAGGTCCTGGGCCTTAATGAGCTTTTTCATTTTCTCTTGGTGGAGAGGAGGACCGGCAGAGGCGCAGCCCCACAAGACATGCTCGAAGTCCGCATAACCACCGTTCAGGGTATAATGTGTGCAGTGCCGCAGGGCTAACTTCTTGGCGAGGCGGGATTCGAACTTCCCATCCACGATAAGCAGGCGAGCGTCGTAACCACTCGGCTATCGGGACACGCTAGTAGAGCCTAGCATAGCATGCCGGAGCAGGTAGCACAAAAAGCAGACACGAGTGACCAACAGAGACACGACCCGAGCGCTCGTCTCGTGTTTCTGTTTCTCGATCGCGTCTGGTTTTTTGCGTTACCTGCTCCGGTATACAATCGTACCAACTCGCCCACATTTCAGTACTTGTATAGCATAGCCCCGTATTGCATAATTTTAGCAAGGGGGGTGAAAAAGGAAATTGAGAGTGAGGAGGAGGGAAAGGGGGGATAGAGTAAAGCAGTCCATAGAAAGAATGAGAAAGAGAGAGGATCCAGCAACGACAGGGAAAAAACAACAGAGAGAGACCAATAGATAGAATCTAATAGAACGCAAACGAAAAATACAGAGGGAAAGAGACAGAAAAGGACGAAATATAAATAAAGATAGAAAGAGCAAGAAAGAGCCAATAATAGATAGCGAAGAAAGAAGGAAATAGAAATAAACCCCCCACAAGAAAGACAGGAAAACTGAAAGTGAACAAAGGAGAGAGGAAGGAAGAAATAGAAAAATGAAGAGAAACAAAGAAGGCCGCCCATGTTACGCAGCTTCATCACGCTTGGCACCACTACTAAGGCTGCATTAGTTTTTTACAGCCACAGCTGTTGCTAGATCACAACAGCAGCTGTTTTCGTTGCCGCAGTTGGCCGCCGCCGCCGGTGTCTCTAACAGCTACCACGCGAAATAAAAAAAAGAAAATACAAAAAAAAATTCCACGATTGGACGGTGTTTGAACCCGGGCCCTCCGCCTGCCGTGACGGCGGTGCTTGAAACTCCTTTGCAAAATGCAAAAGGCGTCATGGCGGGCAAGGAATCACGTTAATATATATAATATAGCGTGTAGAAGAGTAAAATAACAACCATGCATCACACAATACGAATCACGCCACAAGTGTGTGGTTTAAAGCTTCCCAACCTCAACAAAAGGCTCAGCTATTCTTCTTGATCGTCAACTTCCGCAGCGTCCGAGAAGTGCTGTGCGGAGAACGACGAATAATTAAATAGTGGGTGATTTCCTAGTTCACAAAAATTAAGATCAATTAAGGCGTTGTGGATGCCCTGCAAGCGTACTCGTATAAGTTCCCGCAAGAGACTTCACAACGGACTCTAGAAGGGCCGCTTTCCCAGCTTTCACTGTGACTGTTCTGCATGCTTCGCTCAGGCCTGATGTTTTTTGTGGCATGATGTTCAAGCCATGTGCTAGTGCTCTTTTATTTCACTGCAACCGTTATTCCTACACAGTGAAAACAATGTATTGAACAATAGTTACATGTTCTACTATTTTTTAAGACGGAAAAAATTTGAAGGTGTCCAGCTGCGTTAAAGGGACATAACGGCACTAGCTAGGTTGAAGCCATTGATGTTTATTCTGTGTGGAATGTGCAGTTTCGGTAAACATTGAGGACCCTTTACCTAAACTTACGAGTTGTGTGAACGGATGCAGTTCCGGCAGAAACTGAAACTTGACCTCCGTCCATCTCCATTGTAGGCAATGGGAATGAGCGCAAGCCAGCGCAAATTCGCAGGCGTCGTACGCCTAAGGGAGGCACCCAGGCGACTGCTGACGTTTCCGCACGCGTCGGCGCAAGCAAGCGCCGAACAAGAGTAGTTTTGGTGGAATATCGGAGAAAGGAGAAACGCGCAGTATACTAGCACCGTCGCGAAAGCACAGCGAAAGCACAAACATGTCGTTTAGAATCAGAAATATCTTTCGCACCGGCATAGGAGTACTTTTTCATCCAGTGGTCATAATTGGAAAATCTCTTCATTTACAGATCTCGCATGGTCGACGCCTCAGCGTATGTTGGTGCTCCTGAAATGCTTGGTAAGACTATTCAATTTCGTATGCCCTTTCTAATAGTGAACTTGCATACTCTCCGCTTGGTACATGTTTGTACGAATGTTGATCTATGCTGCCAAAACCACACAATAAAATAAACACTAGAAGGGCAAGCGTATTGCTCACATAATTTCATTCCGCAACTCTGAAAACATACAAGTTTGCATAATACACTGCATCGTTTCTTTGGATATTCTACAAAACGAACCACTTAGCAATACTTTACAATGCGAAGGCGATGATAGTGTGTCCAGCTACGGTATTTCATTCAGTAACATGTTGTTGCGCGAGTTCCACTAATCGGTACTGGTTGCTGCGGTGCCTTCTGCTGCACGAACTGGATGAAGCCATGCGAAAGGCGGGCCTTTTATAGCGGCAGTGCCAATAGGGACCCTCTAGGCGGGTTTTTGCCGCCTCCCGTCACGTTCCGCGTATATATATATATATATATATATATATATATATATATATATATATATATATATATATATATATATATATATATATATATATATATATATATATATATATATATATATATATATATATATATATAGTTGAAAAAAATATATCAAGCACGTAGAAAAAAATTGTTCCGGAAAAGGCTGATGTTTCGGCCGCGGGACCGGCCTTCGTAGGGTTGATCGTCGATGGCCGGTCCTTCGGCCGCAACGTCAGTCTTTTCCGTAACCATTTTTCCTACGTGCTCGATATATTTATTTGAACTTTTACTTGCGGGTCCTATGTTAGCACTTCATTGTTCATATATGGATCATAACACGCCAACTGTCCCAACCTTGGCGCTCGACCTATCTACGATTTGCTTGAAAAAAATTCAGGACTATCTATCTAAAAAGAAAAGTCTTCCACCAAAATATTTTTTGCGAAAAAAAAAAATTTCAGCAGCTTCATGCTCATGTGAAGTTTTTCGAGAAGCTCGAAAGTATACCTCGGAAAACAAATTATTCAAAAATTGGTTCTTTCTGAATGAAGTCGGCACACAATTTTTTCTGCAGAACGATGATAGGCTTTACACTTAAAACACGTTTCATCAATTTTGGCACCTCCGTGCCTTTTTTATATGGCCTTAAATATGAGAAATATGCTCCACATTGGGACTTTTTTTATGGAAAGACTACTTTTACTGAAATAATGAATTTTATGTTAAACAATAGGCATGCAGTTGTACAATGCGTTAAAAATAGTTTTAGCCGCATGTAGCACGACATGGTGCGTACAGACCGCGACAAACATTCAAAAAATAAGTTTTGGCCAATGTTTAGCCGTAATTAGGACATTGAGTTGGTCCTTGTAAAAATGCCCCAAGTAGCGTATTTATTAGCAACATCAATTTCCCACAATGTGAGAAAATTTTATAAAATTACTACTTGTTTTAAGCAAGCAAAAATTTTTGAAGTTGGTTCCCACTTGTGTCTTACGAGGACACTGTCCTCGTAAGAAAGCGTCCGAGCTTGCGCGGGCGTGAGCCTTCCAGCGCTGATGAGCGTACATCTAGGCAACATAATCAGCTTTCTGACGTGTTTATTTAAATGAATTAATAGCCAGTATAAAAAAATCGGCACCTGCTAGAGCGTATTTGATTGGATGTCAATGTACGCTCACGGCCTGCATAGCGTCCTCGCGCACCAAAGGCAAGTGGCACTTTTGTGTTCAATGGGCCGTTACCTGCGACAACATTTAGAAATAGGAAAATACGCCATCGTCATGAAAAGCATCACTCGAATAGGATGACGAATATGCTGCAAAGTTTACCAGCACGAACACGTTCAAGCGACCATGGTGGCCATGTCATTAAATAAGCCATGACCACTTGCCTGTAACCGCTTCTGCAGTCTTAAATGCCAAGTACTGCATTTAAAAAAGATGGTAGAAAGAAAATGTACGCTTTGCAGCCCTCCCTCAATTTGTTATAGCCATACTGAGTGGGAGAAAATCTTAATCAGTTGGTCTTCCCTATCGAAAAAAAAAAAACTTCCCCATCTCCCGCTAAAGGAGACCATGTGTGGATGCGAAGCAGCGGGGAGATGGTTACTGTCGCCGCTTTCGTTTCGCGGCCCGGGCGCTCATCGCGGCGCTGCACAGGAGAGAGAATGAGGCGCGTTCCGTCATTTTCATACCGCGGAACTACCGTGGTGCTCCCAGCGGAGTATGCAGCTGTCGCACCACCTGTCTTGCGCGCCGCTCGGTAGAGGATTCCTAGAGGAGAGAACGGGGAGAACCGTAGGAGAGGAGAGAGAGGGGAGGCGCATGCGCTGTCGGGGTGTGGCACGCGGGAACCGCTCCGTAGAGTAGAGGATTCCTAGAGCAGAGAAAGGGGGGTGAGCGTAGGAGAGAGGCGGAAAGGACGCGCACGCGCTGTGGGGATGCCGGCTCCGTAGAGTAAAAGATTCCCAGAGTAGAGAAAGGGGAGAGGACGCGCGTGCTCTGTGGGGATGTCGGACGCGGGCGCCGCTCCGCAGAGTAGAGCATTCCTAGAGTAGATAAAGGGGGGTGAGCGTAGGAGAGAGAGGGGGGAGAGGACGCGCATGCACCGTGGCGGTGTGGGACGCGGGACGCAGGGAAGGACTAAGCCCGCCCCCCCCAAACACATGCAAGCAAGATCAAGGGATGAAGTCAACCTGGGCGACAGACACCACCTGCCTAGCCATTGCTAAGCAGCCTCTCTGTGCTCTCGGCCATGACTCTGGTGACTGTAGTGGTGGTTGACGGCCTTATATTGTAATACAGTGTTCTGGTTCGCATAGTGGGTGCTCCCCTACTTCATGAAAGTGGCCGGACGCGGGACGCGGGACGGACGCGGGACGGACATAGCCCCGAGCGTAAGATGCTTCGCATCTAAAAAACCGCGTTTCCAGTGTCTCCCAGTGCGTTTCAGCGCGCTGGGCGACACTGGAAACTCTGTACAGTGTGTCCCAGTGTACTACAGCACGCTGGGAGACACTGGGACACACTGTACAGCGTGGACAGTGTCGCCCAGTGCGCTGAAACGCACTGGGACGCACTGTGCAGCGTCGCCCAGTGTCTTACAGCGCGCTGGGAGGCACTGGTCACCCTGTACAGTGCATCTGCCCGCACACTGGGAACACTGGCGGCACTTAGGACGAAACTGGGCGCGCTCGATGGACTTTCTATAAGACTTTATATTGGACCGCGAGATGTCGAGCGCAAAATTTATCAAATATTTTCAAAATGTTCTGTTATGTGTGCTACACATATATAGCTTTAGTTTGTTAGGCGACGGATGTGCGTGTATAGGCCAAAACAATCATCTGTCAAGCGCGCCAGCGCGCGTGCGCTTTCCTTGAAGTGTGCTCGAGTGTCGTCAATGTTTATAAACCGCATCGAAAGAACTGATCATTCGCAACACAATATAGCAGTAGTATTAGTCTGATAATGAAGATCAACCTACTCTACACTCTTAGTCAAGTCCCGTATAACGTCCGGTATATAAGCGGACATAAGCGGCACATTTTCATTTCAGCGCAAAGTACCGCACATAAAGCGGCCTTTCACGCGCCGTTATGCGTGACAATCTCGTCGCGACAGAATGGGCCCGCTATAAACGGCCGTTAGCGGACGCTACGTATATATGCAGCCTTCATGGCGCGAAAAAAAAAAAACGCGGTGCCTCTGCGAGAAGGGAGGTCACCTGATGGCTCGTAGCATTCAGCGCATTCTCTCAGCCCTTCCCTCTACTCGACTCTCTCCCCTCCGTGCGACGAACGGACGAACTCACGAACTGCGCGGCGGCCGCGGGGGGCAAAGGTTTCGTTCCTCTGTTGGCGCAATCGGCGCAATCTCTTGTTGCCTATTCTTCCGAGACTTCCGTAGCCTTTGTTGGCGCGCTTCTCAGTTTCCATGACGCAACGGCGCGAATTACTTGTGTGAGTTGCCGTTTGCTTCAAGATACACGCTTCTACCGGCGTAAAAAACGATCCGAGCGGAGCGTGCAACCACGAGAACTCGTCCGTGTGTGACGGAAACGTGAGATTGCCCACGGCGGGGTGCGCAAACTGCAGCCACGAAGCCTCGTCCGTCTGGGTAAGTTGATTTCGATTCTATTGCTGTGCCGCTTAAAAGAATAGCACTCTTCCTAAACGGCTATCACAATCAGCGTGGGGGCTCCTACATAAATACACAGGAACGGAGACGTCGTTCTTCTCGGCAGCCTCTGCGACAAATTTTGTGTGGAATCCAGGTTCCTAAATCGTAATGTCGATCTCACGTTCATGAGAATTTACGTCATCCTTTAACTGCGGCTATTAGTTAAATTTCCGCAGCAAACATTTCTGCGGCCGATCACGTGTGTCGACATTGTGTTGCTATAGATTACATTAATTAGAAGCCAATGTCGATCAAGCTAGCATTCGTGTTGGCCCCAATCTCGTAGTCGGGAATGCCCCGTATGGCAGAAGGCTTTTCCTTCTTGAAGTTGCTCCTCAGACTTGGAGGACAAAAGTGTTAATGCACCTTTCTGCGCATATTATAACCACCGTGCCGGCCCTCGTTGGCTATAACGGACGACTATTTTCACCCGTTATCAACGGGTTAACAGTAAATTTTTCGGCTGTTTTAGAAAGTCATATGCATTTTGTTTCCCACTGCAAGTCCCCCCCTTAATTAACACACTATACTTCACAGTGAAGACCTTTAAAACTAAAGTTATGTCACAATTCTGCTGCGTTTCATGCTGTAGCAAACGAAATAGTTCAAAAAGGGGTTTTTTAAAAAAATTCCTAACCAGGTGAGAAATACTTTAAAAATGATTGTCGATACGCATATTGCAGAACAGACACATTTGTCAACACTGAATTTAAAGGGAACATACGTGCAACATACAAAGGAACCTTCACTGCTGTGACAACAAACGCTATGTAAATTCAGGAAACAGACGGTGACACAACTTTCAGACATACATTAGTAGCACAAGTGGTCTACGAAAAGTTGTGATAATGGCCATAAGTCTCCTTCATTGAAGGGGGGGGCCCTCATAGAGCGCACACACACGCACACAGCAGTGTAGTGATTTCTGATTATTTTTAATTTTGGTTGCTTTAACTGTGGCATGTAAATAAAACTGTATTGAAGCATAAAAAGTGTAATATATTTCCACGTTTAGGCTCACTGCTGATATGAATGCATGTCGGTACTTGTTTCTGGCGTATAACTGACCGATCAATTAATTCTGTTCGGTGTTCGAGCTCCATGAACTTACACCTGCCGCAAGCATGTAGTAGCGCCTAATTCGCGATAATGAGTCCAGAGGTGGCTTTAATGGGTTCTGGTCCGCGTACTGTGGTGCGACGTCCGTTCATTCTGGCGCACGCCCGCTTATTCAAACTCTGCTTAATTCGAACAATTTTGTAGTCCACTTTGAGTTTGAATTAACGAGCTTTTATTGTACTCTGATCGTTCTTCGGGCATTTATATAATGTGCCGATCTAGTCAATCGCTTTAAATTTGGCATTTTGGAGAGGCTTTCTCAAAAATAACCCGCGATGGTAAGGGTTACAGATATGTGATCTTGAAGGAAATAACCAAGCTGCAATGCAAACCACCAATTTACTTAATGCATCGAGAACCTGAGGCGCCAGAATCCTATGCTTAATTTCTACGCCTACTTACCTAAAAACAGTAGGCAAAATGCATGCATCTTTGGTATTACACCAGACTGTTAATGCCAAATTGAACGAATAAAAATTGACTAGTAATGTAAAGATACCAAAGAGACCTTCAAACCAATTCATAAACATGTAGCTTAAAGCTTAGGTTCCTCGTGAAACAGTATGCTGTGCCAGGGCCGTGGCCCGTCATGTGCAGTGTCTCGAGGAAATGCCTGCAGCAGTATGACGATACCTGTTATCCTGTTTTGCTTGCGCCACATCAACTCAACAATATTGATTAAATCATTATTAATAAATATGGAGAGTTACTATTTCCCCCGCGCAAGGCACCACTGCCAAAAAAAAAATCAACTCCAGCCCTTGTCGAATGGGTGCTGTTGTGCTGGCATTGACTAGCTGAGGGGGGAGCCGAGCCCCTCCTTAAAAAATGGAGAGGTTGCTAGCATGACTTAAGCTAATTGCTTCATGGCACATTGCAATAGCGTAAGCATCAGAGTGACCACAATTGCATACTAAGGGATGTTGAATCAGTCATTAGCATAATCAAACAAAAATGTTTTAGTAAAGTGACATTTGTGCCTTTATTCCTTTCTGAAAAATGCAGGAATTAATCGATCTGGAAGCATCGCCATGTTGCAGCAAGCCAGTACATCTGGAGTGGTGGCACCAAATACAGAAGTGGAAGAGGTGCTGCATTTTCTGACAAGACCGCATGTGCATTTTCAGTGCGGCATTTTTTTTTCTTTTTTTTGCAGTGAATTTAGGACACTTGCTGGCCACTCAAAAGGCCACCAACATGTGGAAATGCCATGTTTGTGTGTACAATATGCCACTCTAACTTTGCTTACCTCATACACTGCCAAAAGCATCACAGAGTATGTAGAAGAAAATGTGAAGGTCAGAATAATCTAATGCAACGCAGTAATGATGATGAATGCAATATTCAAGCCAGTGCTGCATATTTGAATGACGCTGATAAACGAGCTACAGTGTATGGGATGTTGACGAGACTTTGCCGGCGTCCTAAAGGCCATCGCAGGTGCGCTATAACATGGTCATTCGTTCCGAAGGTAGATGATATGTTTAGTTTTGTCGCTTGTGCTTTCAACTGTGAGCTCATAAAAAATGGCTGTCTTCGGAAAAAGCTCTACTAAAATGCACAAATGTTTGTGCCACCTACTAAAATCATTCTTTGTGGAGGGGCAAAATCCAGTACTATATCATAAAGCTTCTTCATCTCCTACAAATACAGCTTAAATACGTATCCCTGAAATGTTTTTTGGTGTACTTATGACAGTTACAGGAGATGCTTTGGCTACTCGCTCATTGGCAGGATTGAAGTAGTTGTTCAGCCCTCTGGCTTACTGTTACTGTCGCACCTTCCTTTAGTCCACGGTAGAGCATGCACACTACACATGCCATAGAAGGTAGCATCACAGCACAGGTGAAAAAGTTTAGTAACTACAAACCTTGTACAAAACAAAAAAAATTGTCTAAAGAGTCTGGTACAAACAGCGATCCATTGTTCACAACTTTACTCTTTTTATCCGTTACGAAAGAGATATAATATAATCCAATGCCTGTTCTGCTGGAAGGCAACTTGCCAAAAGGAATAGCTCCTTTTTTGTGTGTTGCTATCAGGGAAAAGGTATGGCTAACAGTGATGCTAATTAACATGGCCATCACTAACCTTTTAGTTTCAATTAACATGGCCATGACTAACCTTTAGTTTCATTGTGTAGTGATAGTGGTGGTGGTTGTGATATTGCAGCAGGCAGGGTTAGCCCGGGCTTACGTAAGAGACAATGATTCCACCTGAGCATCTCGTAAATTGTAGGGTCTGTCACCATATGTTAAACAGCCCCGTGTCTCGTAGGAAGGTGTCACAAATGAGCACGCGTGAACCGCCCTCAAAAGCGCGTCATAACAGACAGCGCCAGCCGATCACGCGCCGCGATTCAAGGCGCCAGCAACGGTCGCTTCTCCAAAGCGTACACCACCACACCTCCTCCGTAAACAACGCACGCCGTGAAAGCGAACACCGGGCAACATCGAGAGAATTCGAGAAGCCAACGGGGCTGCCACCGGCTCGCGTCCGTCTACGCAGTAGAACCTACTAGAAGGATCTACCCTGTTCCCTGGCTTTCGCTGTGCTGCGCCCACGTGAGTGGTGTGGAACGTCCGCGAACTCGAGCGCGACCTGATATAAGCGGGCGACGACGGAGAGTCAGAGCGGTCGGTCGGTGAAGAGCGGCAAGAAGACCGATGTAACGGGCCAACGACGGAGGGGAACAACAACCAGCGCTGAAGTCTCAGAGTTTCCTAGAAGAGGAACGTTGGGACGCATTTTCAAGAATTGCTGGACTGGACTTCATCGGTGAAGTGTTCTGAAGATGAGTGTTCTGAAGAGTGTTCACCATGAGTGTTCTGAAGATTTTGTAATGCATGAAATTGCATATTTAGCGCGAGTAGTTTGCTGTTCCCGTTGTCCTAATCATATTGTGAGTTATATATTGAGCCGACTTGCCGAGTGTACATGAATGTACATCTGTATGTAATGATTCTATTGCCCTAATTAAGAATATATTCTGTTGTGTTGTCAACTCTTGGCTCTGACTCGGTCTTTGGACCACAACCGGCGTTCGCTGGCGCACTAAAGGACCTACCCTCAATTGTCCGAGCTTTCGTGGTGCGTTTCGGGGGGCCGATACGTCAGCCCTTGGAATCCGCCCGGCGATTGCCTTCCCATCTACGGGATTAGTGACAGAAGGTAATCAAAGTTCATTTGCAAGTTCCTTGTCATTGCCACAGGCCCTTGAGGAAAAGTGACATCTTCAAATGTCTGGTGCCAATGACCACCCCTTTGCTGGCTGGGAACCATTGCTTTTCTTACTTTGTCAAACTGCGGTCAAAGCGAAATAAAATGTTCAATGGCATTGATGTCACCGCAGAAGGCACAGAGTAGGGTAAGCACATTGAGCAGTCTTGAATGACCAAGCGTGCAGAGTCTGTTCTGATGTGATACAACAGCGTCGCTTGTTCATGAGCAAGTCCGCAGATCGCACATGCTTGATGTGGAATCTTGTAGACCACCCTGAAGTGTTCGCGGAGTGCAATTATGTTGTAGCGATGGACAGAGACGAGAGACGTCGTCGTGAAGGCGGCCAACGTGGCCGTGCCGCTGTCTCGCCACTTTATTGAGCGAAGGCCAAACGGAGCGGCGGCGGCTGCCGGCGTCCAGTCCGCCAGGCACGTGAACCCGTTCTCTGTCTCGCGGCTCGAGCTCAGCATGAGCTGCACGAGAGGTCGCGGCGCGGTGGCTAGTCAAAATGATGATGATGGTGGCGCTACATATTACTCCCCCTGCAGAAATGAACCCGTAAAGAAAAACGCCGAGAGCGTATATACGGAAGTGTTCATGAAACGAGCCAAGAGGGTACATGGACAGTGGTAGTCGTCAACGTGCACGGACCATCATTCAGGAACCAGTAAGTCTCTGGTGGGCGGCTCTGAGTGTTGCGCAGCGGGCGAGGGCGGCGACGAAGGTTCACTTTTGGAAGGAGTAAGCAAAAACGATAACATGTAAATCGGGAGTGGGCTGGAAAAATTGCGCAGTGCAGCACAACTAAGTTCGCACACACAGAATCTGTTGTGATGCTGGCGGTTCTTGGGCACACTCGGGTGAAGGTGTCTGAAAAACCGGGTGCAGCGTAAATGTAGCACGTCTAGGCCAGCTGGTTTAGCCGTACGTCGGTGTGACCGTCGCCGGGGTGGGCGGGCGACGCAGGCGGTGTGGCGATGGTACCGGTAACATTGTTTGCGGCAGCACTTTAGCAGCTGCGGCTGCTGCACGGTCTGCCGTGTACAGCGCAGAAGAGTCGCAAGTCGTGCGCTGTGTACAGGCGTGATGCGACATGGTTTAACGTGATGACGAGCCGACTCGGAGGGTACCGACAGATGGCTTTGTCCGGAGGTGGTCTGCTCTCCCTGCGTCGAGCCAGGCGGGTGGTCCTCGGGATTTTCCGCCATCGTCGCAGCATTATGCACGGTCGGCCGTAGCTCGTGATTGGCCCGAACCTCTGCTGCGGTAGACTTCGAGGACAATGTTGGTCGCAGGTGGCAAAATGCGCAGAGCGACGAGTCCGATGAAGAGTCGGGTTGGTTGGACATCGTCGATGGCGATGCCTCCGCGACTGGGGGGGCTAATAGCGGGCGTGACGATGTCCGTGTCTGTGGCAGACTCCAGCGCGTGGAGCGAGGTTGCCGCCTTGGAGTCTGACGTCTCAGAGGTGTCATGGGCCTTCGAGGATTGGGGAAGACGGGCGGCCGGCATGCGTGACGGACCCTCGTACCGTCGGAGACCCTCGGAAAGGTCCTCGGGAAGGTCGGTCAACGCAGGGGCGTCTTCTACCTGGTCGTCGTGGTCGGGCGCAGGAATGGGTGCTCCTGTGTCCGGACCCGAGGTAGAAGGAGTCGTAGCCGGGGAAGAAAAGTCGTAGTAAAGGGAGAGCTGCGGGCTGGCTTTTAGAGCTCGAGTCGACGGAGGGGAAACCCGGAACTCGCGGCTCATCGGAAGCGGGCGGTTGGTTTCCCCGTAGGAGGCCAGCACCGCAGTGCAGAGGTCGTCGTACGGCTGCTGGCTGGATGTCGACGCGGCCGCGAGATGGTGGAGCTCAACCGGGAGGGCGTGTAGCAAGACGGCGTGCATCTCCGATTGTGCGGTGACGCCATCCACCATGAGAATGGCATCCAGCTGCTTAAACCACACTCGGGGGTAGACCGGGTTGAACGGCGGCACTTGCGGGTAGGGACGTCGAAACATGGCAGTGGCCGCTCGTTGAAAGGCGTGTTGTCCGGGTCACCACTGTAGCGATGGACAGAGACGAGAGACGTCGTCGTGAAGGCGGCCAACGTGGCCGTGCCGCTGTCTCGCCACTTTATTGAGCGAATGCCAAACGGAGCGGCGGCAGCTGCCGGCGTCCAGTCCGCCAGGCACGTGAACCCGTTCTCTGTCTCGCGGCTCGAGCTCAGCATGAGCTGCACGAGAGGCGCGGCGCGGTGGCTAGTCAAAATGATGATGATGGTGGCGCTACAATGTAGTTCTGATAAATCTTGGGAGCTCTTGCTTTTGGGACACATGTTCATGCTTCACGTGGAAGAGCATCAGCCTTTTCATTGCCGAAATGGTTGTGTTCTTTTCATTCATCATTGGATGCTCATGTTGGAGAGGGCACTGTTTAGTGAGGGCACACTGGTTTTATTTTACAATATATGCAGTTGTACAGAGAGTACTTCCAAATTCCATTGGAAAAACACTCCTCAGAGCGGCCGTCATCTCGTCTTCATGCGACTGATCTTTGAGACTTGTCAACATTCACCCTGCTTCCCCATTCCCAATTAGTGTTCGCGTTTGCTGTGGCGTCGCACTTTCCCGGATGGGGTTGATTAAAATGACACAGCAAGCAAGCTCGTAAATCTTTCTCTTGCCATCAAACAAAAACAAAAAACGAAGCACGCTCAGAGTTGCACAGTTCACGGTGTTTCTTTGAATCCCATGGAAATGAAGCAATGTTTCCAAAACTATGTGCCAATCCACATTGTTGAGCAAGTACAGAAACATGGGCCAGCACGTCATTAGTGGCCAATGAGAATGGAGGCAAGACTTTTTCTGTTGAAGTTGACCGCCATAAATTTTTAATTTCAAACGCATGCCACTCTTTGTTAGCAATATCATTCCAATTAATGGACGTAATGAACTTTGGAATGATGATGACACAACGAAAACAGGATATGCAAATACCAAAGTGCCACTTTGTACTCCTTTTTTAAGATTGGCTCTTTGCGACGAGGAAAAATGTGACGTCATTGCAAGAGGCATCAATTCAATATGTTGAGATCAGATAGAATAGTGTAGCAGGGCATGTCATTGAGCTGCCATGCTTCTGTTGGGTATGTGCCACTGTCTAGTTTAATGACAAACTTTTTCTGAACTGCAGTCAATTGGTGACAGTAAATGCCTTTGTAGGGGGTGTGAGGGGGCTATGAGGCTGTTTTGTCAACTGAAGGCTTGCTGGTCCCCTGGCCTATGTTTACATATTGAAGCAGTAGTCTTAAAGAGCTCATTTTACAGAAATTCCACTGTTGGCATCGTTGGGTGTGGGTGACAAAATTGACATTGTCCATTAGCTAAAAATTGAGATAGATGCAAATGATAAGAATGTTCGGTTCCAGTGGTGATCGAACCCAGAATTCCTGCATGGCATGCAGGTGTACTACCACAGAGCCACGCCAGTGTTTGAAAAAAACCTATACGAGTATCTTTTGAAGACCTTTTGCACGAGAAAACCAGGGGCACGAAAGAAAAGAAAGCATGAGACCAGTCCATAGTCTGCGCTTGTCTTGTCTTTTCTTTCTTTCACGTCCCTGGTTTTTTCGCGCAAATGCTCATCAGAATGGATTACCAATTCACCCAACGCTCTGTTCATCGAATGTCATGTAATGTAAGAAGTCTCTTTGACACGTTATATTGCATGGCAGAAACGTGTAAAATCTCATTAGGTGTCGAGGCATTAACGAGCGAGGGGTTTAAAGGCCCAGTCATTAAAAGGTAAGTCTCCCTTTCCGGAGCTGCACTGAGGTATGGGGGGCAGAGCCACTTTTCTTTTTGTCGTTTGTTTCCTACGTCATTCCAGTTTTTTTTCACGCTGAGCAACTGCATGTTTTCTGCAGTCATTATTGTTTTTTTTCTCTTGTGGGTAGGGACAACACTGTGCGAAGCATGGACCCGACAGGCTGAGAGGGGCAAATTTGATCGCAGGTTTGATCACGACATAGGGTGCTGCTGCATGGTGACTTTAAATCGTGATTTGGCTAACATCCGAGCCAAACTCGATCTGTGTCGGCCCTGGTTGCGATCAAAAGTGTCCGTCCGACACTAGTGTTATTGCATGGTGTGATAGCAAGCTCGACGGCACGCAGAAGTTCAAGCCACTGCTGTGACAGCTGTGATGACGGTGGCAATGACACACAGTTTGTTGCTTTTGCTGCTGCAACATTGCTCGAGTTATTGTTCATGTGCCTGCGACGCACGAATAAAGAATGGATACGGCATATAACCAGCCTGAGGGCCACCGTTCTAGTGTTTTATATAAAAAATCTAAACTACCAAGTACTGCATGATACTGGAACGTGCCAATGTGATGTCATACACGTACCACGCTTAATTCAGGATACGGTCGACGTTGGATGCATTTTCGTTAAAGTACTAACTTGTTTAGCGGGCATTAACTAATACTCCACTCACCCAGCTCGCTCGTCAAGCACTTTAAGCTTAATTTCAGAGTTCATTACTGAACTCTGCTGATGTTTCGCCAGCGCTCAACCGAGTCCAGTTTCCATGACAGGTTCTTTTGAAAAACACAAGAGGCTTATGTTCGAAATCACGACAAATCTTTGGAAAAAATTGAAAGACACTTTGTACATTCTAAAGTGTGTTCGGCGAAAGCATGTGGCCGTTCCACTGACTATGCCATGTCTTTTTTTTCTTTTACACTCTCAGTGGCATAACACAGAAAGCGAATGCGTGCGTGTTTTCTTTTTTAATTTTTTTACGCGAGTCGCAGCGAGACGCGAGACTAATCTTCCTCCGTTCGCATGCGTTGGTATTTTCTCGCGCTTTGGGCATAGTGCAAACGCCATCCGCGTTCCAGCGCTTAAATTGACGGGCTCTTTGTAAATTCGAAGGTGTATTCCGTGAACCCCTGTGTCCATCGAGACGGCGTCGGTCAGAATGATTGCAAACGCTGGGCACAGCGAAGCTACGCAAGCAAAGAGCGAGCGCTGTAGACTCCGATGCGACCGGCGTCCGTTTGCGCATCCCGGCGGCCACCTGGCTCCGTGCCAGAGCTCGGATGGACGGGACGGACGGACATGGACGGACGGACGGACGGACGGACATGGACGGACGGACAAACAGACAGACAGACAGACAGACGGACACTCAACGGACGGACGGACGGGCGGACACCGAACGGACGGACGGACAGACGGACGGACGGACGGACACCAGGCGGACGGACGCACAAACAGACAGACAGACAGACGGACGGACGGACTGACAGACGGACACTCAACGGACGGACGGACGGGCGGACACCGGACGGACGGACGGACAGACGGACGGACACCGGACGGACGGACGGAAAGACGGACGAACGGACGGACACCAGGCGGACGGACGGACGGACAGACGGATGGACGGACACTGGACGGACGGTCAGACGGACGGACAGACGGACACCGGACGGACGGACGGACAGACGGACGGATGGACGGACGGATGGACGGATGGACGGACGGACAGACGGACGCACGGACGGACACCGGACGGACGGACACCGGACGCACGTGAGCATGAGACATTAAAGGCTTTCGCCTTAATATTACGTGCTCCTCCAACGACCTGCATATCCACCGTATAACAGCCGTCACCACGATCGCTCAAACTTCTTCGTGCCGTTGAGCTTGCTTTCACATCGTGCAATAATACCGGTGCCGCACGGAATCTTTTGATTATGATCAGGGCCAACACACATTGAGTTTTAACTTGGACGCTAGCCAAATGGCGATTAAAAGTGACCATGCAGCTGCACCATCAGACTATGTCGTGATCAAACCTGCGATCACATGTGTCGTGTCAGCCTCGTTGGGTCCATGCTCCGCATTGCGTTGTCCCTACCCGTGCAAGAAAAAGAAGAAAAAAAATGCCCCCCACCTCCCCGAAGGGAAATCGTGAGGAAATGCGAATGCATTTCGCGCGCGCTTCACTCCATTTATATATGGTGCTTGTGGTTCGAAGAAGTAAAAGGCGCCAAATTTCTGCAGCCTGGTCGGGAGCACGGCGCAGCGCCTGTTTTCTTTTTTTTTTTGTTTGCTTTTTTTTCTGTTTTTTTTTTCTTCTTTTTTTATTTTTTTCAAATTTTTTTCTGAATTTTCTTTTGTTCTTTTTTCTTCTTTTTTTATTTCTTTCAATTTTTTCTGAATTTTCTTTTGTTCTTTTTCTTCTTTTTTTTGTTTTTTTTTATTTAAAAAAAATTTTTTTTCATATATAGCTCCGCCGAGCTCCCGCGATGCGAGCGCCCTCACGCACCAGAGCGCGCTCCTACTCTCCACTCACTATAACACCTGCCGAGGCCACCGCGGACAACGCCAACGCCGGATTCCTGACATAGCCCGACTAAGAAATGTATTCGCATTTAAAACTGGGGATGCGTAAAGCAAGCAGCGATGGAGCGGTGTTTCCTACTGGAACATACCAATCGCTGCTAATGTGCAATGAGAGACAGAAGACTCCGTCTGGACACAGAGACTCGCAGTCCGCTTTTAGTTAAGGCGCACGCTGCGAATTTTTATTGTTCAACAACGCACAGGAGAAATCTCCCACCGGCACCACCTTGGAGGTCAAGATCCATTGCCATATATACGGGGTGGCCAGTGAACGGTTGTGCAACGCGAGCAGTCGGTCAGTGGACGTTCCTCGCTAGCAGACGCTAGTCTGCTAGCGAGCAGCAGACGCTAGCAGTCACAGGCAGCGTCTGCTAGCAAACTCGCTAGGAGACGCTGCCTGTGTCGGCGTCGCGAGTCGAGAGAGGGAGAGGGGGGGGCGTAGGAGAGGAGAGAGAGAGGGGGGGGCATGCGCAGTGGGAGAGTGGACGCTGCGGGCAGATATGCCTAGAGAAGAGAGGGGGGAGCGTAGGAGAGGAGAGAGAGGTGGGACGCGCATGCGCAGTGGGAGTGTGGACGGCGCGGGCAGGGATGCCTAGAGGAGAGAGGGGGAGCGTAGCAGGGGGAGAGAGGAGGGGAGGCGCATGCGCAGTGAGGGTGTGGTTGCCGCGGGGAGGGATGCCTAGAGGGGAGAGAGGAGGTTTTTTATTTTTTTTTTGAAAGGGTGTGCGCATGCGCAGTAAGGGTGGTCACGCCGCACACCACCACCACCGGATTAATCTTCGCCATAAGATGCTTCACATCTAACTCCTGCCGGCGCGCACACCTCCTCAACCTATCCTCCTCCTCCTCCGCGGACAACGCCGCACAACGCCAACGCCGGATGCCTGACATAGCCCGACTATGAAATGCATTCGCATTTAAAAGAATGATAATGACTGGAGGAAACATACAGCCGCTCAGCACGAAAAAGAAAAAAAAATGATGCCAGGAAACATACAAAACCAGCCAAAATAAAAGTGGCTCCGCCCCGTAACTCGGTGCATGTCCAGAAAGGGAGGCCCTTACAGAGTGCTCAGACATATTTAATAATAATCACCAGCAATAGCATCTACAAAATGAGCAGCTGCGTAGGTCAGCATGTTGGCATTGATGATACGTAGCGAGGGGTTTAAAGGCTCAACTATTACAAAGCGTTCACACATACTGGATAACCATTATCAGCAAAAACGTCAGTTAAGTACAGGCAGTAGGGACTCCAGGATAGTTTGAAACGGCCAACGTTATGCGCACAGAAGTTCCTCTCCTTGAGGCACGGCCAAGGTGTCCACTGAAAAGTGAACCCATGCTAGTGATTGAAGAGGCAATATGAACAGGGCCTCATTACCATATCTCGTTCTACTCTTGGAAGTGAAGCTCAAGCGACCTCCATGTTTTTCAAAGGACAATAATATTTCATACATCTCTCAGTGCATTACACAACATCTCATGTTGAGGCTAGGTAAATAAATTGTCTGCATAGCTAGCCACCCAAGAGGGAGAGAGAAAAAGGTTAGTTTTATTTCAGCGCTGCTGCAGGATGTCTGGGAATGAGGGTGGTTTGGAAAGGTTGTGGCCTATGAGTTCTGTTTCAAGTACAGTCAGTTGGTGTTGCAATGAGCTTGTAGCGCCCACTGTTACCGCAAGGCACAGACGCTTAGATCAATGAGCTCAGCAGGCGTATTGGTACTGGCAGCCAAAGACGAGAAAAATAAAAAGGAAGCTTGTGTTCGAGGCGCGAGCTCGGCATAAGCAGTTGCATTCAAGCAGTCGGCATCGCTGGTTGTGTTCTAACCATGCGCTCTACTGCGACCCCGACGCTTCCGACTAGCTCAAGGGCCGTTGTAAGGCAGGCAGGCAGGCAGGCAGGCAGGCAGGCAGGCAAAGAACTTTATTAGTATCCGGAGGCGGCGCTCGATCCCCCTAGGGGGTGACACCGGTGGGCCGCTCCCACGACGGGACGGGGAGGTTAAACTCCACGGCCATGTCGCGAGCCCTCTGGATGGCCCTAAGCTGGTCTCCTTTGTCGTGGCTTGTGAGGAGATAGTTCCAGTCCGCCTCCATAGAGGGAGACTCGCTGCTCTCGCACAACGCAGGGCATTGCCACAGCATGTGTTGTAGAGTACATTTGGGGTGACCACAGCGCGGGCACCCCGGATCTATGCCATCCATGTATTTCGAAGCTCCATTATAATATTTCAGCCATATTTTTCTCGTTTATTCAGCCACTTTTCATGGGTGTGGGCCTTTTTGATAGTGCTTTAAGTATTGGTAAAGATGCCGGTTGATTAAATAATGAAACCAACAGACATTGAAGCCAAGGAACGTATTGGTATTGGGTATTTAATACCCTATAAAGTGGACGGGAAAGTGACCACTGCAATAGCTCAATTGGCTGAGCATCAGACGTGTTACTTGAAGGTTGTAGGTTCGGTGTTTACTGAAGGCAAAGTTGCTTTTTTGTCCTTTTTAATTCCTTTCCATTTAGGTTATAATTACTTAGCTACAGTTAAAACACTACCAATAATGTACTTTCCTTGGCTGTGTTGTCTGTTGGTTCATTAGGTTTTTCATTAGTTGGCGTCTAACAAAAAAACGAGCCCTTTATCCATTCTCCTTCTTTCGTTCATTAATAGCGAGTCTTGTTATTGCAGACTTGATTACCTTAGGTGGTGTGTGAAGTTTTATTGGTCAGCTGCCAGTTTTTAAAAAGATCGCGTGCTGCACGACGCCTCAGAAGGGAGGAAGTTTGGGCGTGTTGGTAGTTCATCGTACTTCAGATACCATAGCGCAAATTACACCATCTTCCCAAAGGGAACCCTGATGGGATGCGAAGCAGCACCGTTGCGCACGGGTAGCGTCACGGGTTGAACGGCGCTAACGCGGGTGCTGCGGTGAGCGCTGGAAGATTCGTTTGAAGCGATGGCTGGCGTAGGTCTTGTCGTTTCTTCAGAGTGGACACTGGCGCTGGACCGGAGCTGGCGCGCGTTTCGCCTTGACTACCACGGCCTTGTGATCGGTGAAGTGCACGCTGAGAGGTTCCTGCAGACATTCGACGTCGAAGTTGGCAAAGACCAGATCGATGCACGTTCCCCTTATCGTGGTGGGTAGTTTCCGTTCCGCCGACACGCACTTCAGCGAGTGCACGTCACGCATGTAATCGACGAGCCATTCTCCTCCTCCTCCGCTGACGTCAACGTTGAAGTCTCCCGCGACTATAAGAGGCGCGCGTCGACACGCCTCGCCGCAATCAGTCAGCGTCTCCTCGAGACAGCGCTCGAGGCGAGCGCGCGGCAGGCGAGGGAGAGAGTGACGTCCCGCTCCCCTCGCAGTGCGCGCTGCTGCGGCGTGACCTACTTGGCACCGCTCCAACACCTGCGGCGAGGGGAGCGCGTTGCGGCGCGTTCGTACGCACGCACGGAGGGAGGGACAGCGTTACACAACCTAGTCAAAGAGATGCTTCGCATCTAAAAACGAACACGATACAAGACGAAGACAGGACTAGCACTTACTTTTGACCAAGGTTTTATTGCAGATCTTGAGCATATATAAACACGCATCTGAAAGTGCATGAGGAAACAAGTCGCAGAAAGAAAGAAGGTAAATGTGCACGTGTCGTCTAAGCCAAATTATCAAGCTCTTAGATAAAAAAACTACACATGGCATACTGACACATTCCTTTCCTTCTCTGGCTATCTCGGATGCTTCTACAGTCTTTTTTTATCTTGTCAGATTGAAAAGAGGATGACACTGTGGTTTTGGGTCACGTTTTTTAGAATGGGAAGCGGGTTGTCTACCTATGGCAGTATTCCTGACTATTGTTGTGCTCGAGCAGACGCACGTTCAGGCATTGTCGTCCGGCCTATATAATATTATGCCTTCCACGTGAAAGTAGAATTTGGTAAACATCTCTTCTTGTGCACAGGATACAAAGATTTGTATGGTTGAACCTTAGTTGAAAGTAAGCACTAGTAGCTGTGGTATCTGAAGTACATGACGCCAGCTGACAAAAAAGAGTTCCACTCTCACCGTCGTGATTTCAAGAGGAACTCACTAACAGTCCTAGGATTACACATAGAAATACCCAATAAAGTGGAGAAGAAAGCGACTGCCACCGTAGCCCTATTGGTAGAGCGTCCGATGTGCTACCTGAAGGTTGTAGGTTCAGTCCCTCCTAGCAGCAAAGTTGCTTTTTTTGTTCACTTTAGTTCCTTTCCATTTATGTCATAACTGCTACCCTATACAGTTGAGAGCCTACAAAGAATGGCCCCTTTGCCTTCCTTGGCTTCAGTGTCTGGTGCTTTCATTGGGTTGTCTAATAAAGAAACAAGCCCTTGATCCACTGCCAGTTTTTTGTTGACAATTGACACTCCAAGAGCATGCAAGGTGTATGGAACATTGTGCACATACCGTATTTACACGAATATAGGTCGACTCATTTTTTTTCAACTTTGACAATCCAATGTTAAGGGGTCGACTTAGAATCGAAACCAAAACTAGAGCATTTTTTTTTGCCGAGTGATTTTTGGGTGTGGTCGACCTACATTGGAGTCGACCTACATTCGTGTAAATACGGTATGTCAAGCCAAATTTTCCAGCTCTTATTGCAGGGCGTTCTGTGTGGGTAAACAGTCTATTTAGGTTTGGCACACCGTAAATCCCGAGCAAGTGCCTCCCTTCTTTTATCGGTAGACTGGAAATATGCACCAATGACCTGCCATATTCATTTTTTTATTGGCCCGTTGGTGGCGAATGGGCCTGGGTCATTTAATGAGTGCGTATTCAATAAAGCATTTCATTAGAAGTATGTGTGTGCTTTCTTTATTCTGAGCTGCTCTTCCGCCACTACCTTGAATTGTGATCTGTGACCGAGCAAGGGCCTCCCCCTCCAAATCTTGTCAGATTATCTTTCACCGTAGGGGGACGCTTGCTCGGGATTCTACAGTAAATACATATAGTGGCGTTGCTTGTTGTCGAGTCCAGTGGAGCTGCTAAAGTCTTTTCTTGTTCTTCAAGCTTGTCGAATTTTTTTTAAAGTACAGCATTCACATGTGGATCTATGCAAATGAGGATGATGTGCACATGTTGTGTGGCAGTTGTCTGTTAATGCCACAGTTTCACATGTTGTTTTGGCTGGTGTACAGGCCTTGGTCGTAGACATTAGTTCCATTCTTGTTAGTCATCGTGTGGTGTGTAGTGAGCCCTGTGCCTGGTAATGGCATATGTTGTACCTAGTCGGTCATGTTGGGCGAGTTTCAAATATATACTTTTTGGTTAGTTCGTTCCTGGGTCTACTTATTTGTGGCTCCATGTTCTGACGCATTGACAATACGTCGTTGTTGCGCGCATTTTGCACGTTGGAGAGGGCAGTGTTATTTGAAGCATGTTGTTTAAAGGAAATTCAATATCTTAACATCCTATCCGCTTGCAGAGATCGTTTTTCCCTAGTTATTTGGGATTCTGTGTATACTAGGAGGGAACATAGAAGATATAGACCTGCTGTTTCCCTCCCAAGCATAGCACTGCAAGGAAATAAAAAGGTAGTAGGCACTAATGACAAAAAGCTGGGGAAGTTAAAAGTCTGTTTTTTTATTTTCGTTCTAAGGGGACAAGCATTATTGAAAGAAAAAAAATGGGAAAAACAAGATGCAGGTGTAATTGTAACACGATTCCTCTCTTAATTTACAATGCGATGCAGTAAAATGTTTGCTGATGCCCCCAGTAACCGCCGTAGTTCACTTAGCTGAGCATTCTTTCAAAAATCCACATTCCGATACGAGACTAGGAGCACTGCAACGACTATTCACAACATACACCTTTTGAATCGCCAATAAAAGCTTAACTGTTAACAATTTTCCTTACTCTGTTATCCTCGTAACATGAGTGCAGCAGGGATAGCTCCACAGGCGTGACTCGTCTTGTTGGCAGCTGATATGTTGATCTCAATAATTTTCTTGTTACTTGTTCTTGTTTTAGTCAGAGTGCTGCATTCCATTTTCTAAATGCCTACTGCTGTTTCAATGCAGTGTTCTGGCTTTCACGTTTCTAACAAGTGTGCTTGTGCTCAAAATTTATTTTTTGCTTGTTTTATTACAGCAGCAAACATGTGCCGGAAAGGATGTGGGACATGCAGGAAAGGAGACTGGGAAAGTCATGGGGCGCTTTCTTGATCATCCCAATCTCGATTCTTTCCTCACATATACTCTGGCACAGTTTGCTGCAGATTTCTGCAACCGTTGTATTGCTGAACAGCTGTGCTGTATGTATTCAATTTTTGAAATGGATTTTATGTTATGCAATAAAAAAGATACACAAAAGCTACTCAGACCCAATTCTCACTTTCTTTGACTATGATTTGAATACACTGGTTACATAGTATTTTGAGGAGCCACTAACAATTGTTTAGTGGCCGGCAGACAGCGAACTGTCTGTGCTCTTCCAGGTTATTAAATGGTTTCTTTATAATATTGTAGTGCATACAGACTGAGACACAAGGAAGGCAGATGAACACACACACTGTGTTACATTTAGTGTTCATGTGCCTTGCTTGTCTTGTCTAGATGCACTACAACATTACTCAAAGTCTTGATAACATATTGAGATTAAAAACAGCACGAGAAGAAGGAGACAAAAAAGGGGACACGCACACTGTCATGCTTGAGTGCGGTCGTGCTTTAAAAGCTTAGAATGAATCCACAACCTCCGGTCATTTAGGATTACACTGCAGAGAGTGTAGATGCATTCCATGCTTTGAAAGCATGATCGTGCTTAGCCGCTCCTGCAACAAAATTACCGGAATAATAGTCGCCGCTGCAAACTAAGAAAAGCAGGATGACACATGCATAAGCATGGTGTCGCTGCTGCTGACCAAAAAAACAACACGGTTTCTTGATATGTGTAATTAGATGAGGTAGCAGTTGTAACGAGCGGATGAGAAGTGCACATGGCTGTCGAACATTTCTTTATTTTCTTGTGTACGTTGAATATGTTATGCTCTGCTGCAAATGAAGTCAGCTGTGAGTCGGCGCTCGTGTGTGTGCCCTCAGTCCTTGTCTTCTCGCACTGTTTTTCATTTCAATATACATCTAAACCAACTAGCCCATCAACAAGCATTAAGAAACTAGATAACGACAAGCCCACATTCCAACACTAGTTCAGCGACTTAAATGCAACGACTTCTCCTTTTATTGGAAGGTCACATATGTTTTGAAGGTGACATTAATTCATGACATTCACTAAATTTGATCTAAATCAACAGCTTACTTGAAGACCACTCAAAGGAAACGATTGCAGAGATGCTTTGAGGAGTGAATTAGGTGTGTTGCTGCTGCAACAGAACACCTTGAACAGAACATTGAGCAATAATGCATGTGGAAAGTATTTTAATACTATTTCATTAATCAGCTCGTGCTCGTTGTTGCAATACATCCTTTGACTCAAGTAGTAAATCTGTTCTTTCATTGAGTATAAAACAGTTGGTGGTTTGCACTTCATTGCATCAACCTACTTAATTCATTGCCTGTGTTTGTTCTGTCCCCGTGTGCCTTATTACATTGAAAGGATGGAACACGATGTAAAAGAATTTTTGCAATCGGGACTATTACATACATGTTCTCTCTTAACACCCTTTCAGAAGACTAAACACAGAAACATAGCACTCCACAGTTTGCTCTAATGATTACGATACTTAGTGAAGCTCCATACAGATGCTGCATCTCATTATTCGGCTGAATCTGCAGCACTAATTTCCACTTAATAGCACTAAATACTGGCTTGGATATTCAACAAAATGGTGCAAAAAATGGCAAGTAGTGGTAGAAGATGAAGCAGCCTGATGCCATACCTTTTTAGTTAAAGGAAGGGCTCAGAAAACATAAAAGAGAGAGAAGGATGAAAGAAAGGCTGAGAAATTAACCAAGGCTGAGCCCAGGTGACCACACTACACTGGGAAAGGAGAAAGAACAGTTTAAGAAGAGGAAGTCCACTGTTGTAGGCATAGGTCGTCAAAAAAATTCGAACTCGCTCAGACTCACTCAAGAAATATATTTTGCTCTGAGGACTCACTCGGACTCAGACTCGCCAAAATTTTCCTCAACCGGGCTCACTCGGACTCAGATTCACTGTACTTTTACTCGACCAGACTCACTCGAACTCAAACTCACGGAGGTATTACTCAGCCGGATTCATTCAGACTCACGGCTTCACCTGAGTCGGAGTGAGTCGACTCATGAGTTCGTTAGCTTAAGATTAGCTTTTTCAATCTTGGTGTCAATGCTGTTTAACGCCAATACCTTACGTAATCGGTGCTCTACGATACACCTTTATATCTTGTACCTTCAAATATGAGTCATCAGTGCTTTCAACCCAGTAAGGTCAAGTCTATGAAATACTCGTGTCGCACGAAATATCTTTATCAAGAACTTCCCCTGAAAGAGTTTGTGGGTGCAGGTCATCGCCCCCCCCCCCCGTCTCCTAACTGACGCGTCGGATAAAAAAATATCAGGTAGCACATTGTTGAAATATGTTTGAAAATATCTGAGTAGAAAATTAAGCGGATATAACGGTGATAGTAAAGCTGAAGATGCGTAGATAGGACCATAGGTTGGCAATTGATGATGGACCTCACTCAGACTCACTCACGAAATATATTTCGCGCTTAGGGCTCACTCGAACTCAGACTCACCAATATTTACATCACTCGGACTCAGACTCACGAAAATTATCCTCAACCGGACTCACTCGGACTCACACTCACCAAAATATTACTCACCCGGACTCACTTAGACTCGGGCTCACGGCCCAATTTGAGTCTCAGTGAGTGTGAGTGAGTCGACTCGTGAGTGAGTTTGCCGACCTATGGTTGTAGGTGCCGACATAGCAATAGTTTTGTGCTTTGCGTTTCGGGCAGTCAATCAGTCTCATGGCCTTGAAAAATCTCAGCATCAATTTTGTTGCTTATCGCAACTTCGATGCACTGTCCCATGGTCCAAGCATCTTGTCAACCATATTGTCACGTGGTCATGACGTTGACCCAAGCAGCAGTCGGTATGTTCAAGATGAAACTGTTTATTAGGCCGAACTTGTGGCCGGTAAACGGAAAGTCAGATTACAGCAATAAGCACTGGCACTGATAGCGGCGAACGGAGCGTCGGCCGTCGATCAACTGACAAGCGGTGAAGCGCGTCGGAATTTATACGCGTGCCATAGAATATTCCAGTCTTATCACTGGTTGTCGCGTAAGCTCTGGAATAAGCTCGAGTGTTCGCGTCTTGCGCGCAATCTTAACAAAACGATCTACAAAGATCGCGAAGCTTCTAGAACACTGAGGCGCGGCTTGCGCTGAGCATTGCTGACAGCCTTTGAGGGCAAAAACCGAATATAGCGAAGTGAACATAAGAAACGCACGTGCAAATGCCCCCCCTCTGAAAAAGCATCGTCCTTATGCTTAAAACAGAACACGGGGAAAGGGGGGGGGGGGAGGTGGCCAATGCATGCAACAATAAATAACAGCAAAAAGGTACAGTCCTCAAATTCACTAACGCGCGTGATATGGCTTGAGGCGCACGACATGGACGACTTCAGGTCGCGCACGGCGCCGCTGAGAGTTCGTAATGCCGTCAGGGACGACCTCGTAGTCGAGTGCGCCGAGGCGTCGAAGTACCCTGTACGGTCCGAAGTATCGTCGAAGAAGCTTCTCACTGAGTCCCCGTCGGCGTATTGGCGTCCACACCCATACACGGTCACCGGGTTGGTATTCCGTGTGGCGTCGTCGAAGGTTGTAGCGGCGACTGTCAGTCCTCTGCTGGTGTTTGACCCGCAGGCGGGCGAGCTGTCGTGCTTCTTCGGCGCGCTGTAGGTGGGTGGTCACGTCGATGTTTTCCTCGTCGGTCACGTTTGGTAACATGGCGTCAAGCGTCGTTGCCGGGCTCCGTCCGTAGACCAACTTGTATGGCGTCAACTGCGTCGTTTCTTGTACAGCCGTGTTGTACGCGAATGTCACGTACGGAAGGATGGCGTCCCACGTCTTGTGTTCGACGTCGACGTACATGGCCAGCATGTCGGCGATGGTCTTATTTAGACGCTCGGTCAGGCCGTTGGTCTGTGGGTGGTACGCGGTGGTCCGGCGGTGACTTGTGTGGCTGTATCCCAAGATCGCCTGGGTTAGGTCAGCCGTAAACGCCGTACCTCTGTCGGTGATAAGAACCTCTGGGGCGCCGTGTCGAAGGACGATGTTCTCAACGAAGAACTTGGCTACCTCGGCGGCACTGCCTTTGGGCAGGGCTTTTGTTTCGGCGTAGCGGGTGAGGTAGTCGGTGGCTACGACGATCCACTTATTTCCGCAAGTCGACGTTGGGAACGGCCCCAGGAGGTCCATTCCGATCTGCTGGAACGGTCGCCGAGGAGGCTCAATCGGCTGAAGGAAGCCTGCTGGTCTTGTTGGCGGTGTCTTCCGTCGCTGACAGTCTCGGCACGTCCTTACGTAGCGGGCGACGTCGGCGGCAAGGTGCGGCCAGTAGTACTTTTCCTGTACTCTTGCGAGCGTGCGGGAAAGTCCGAGGTGTCCAGCCGTCGGGTCGTCGTGTAGTGCCTGGAGTACTTCTGGACGCAATGCTGAAGGCACTATGAGAAGGTAGTTGGCTCGAAGTGGCGAGAAATTCTTCTTTATGAGAACGCCGTTTCGCAAGAAAAACGAAGCGAGTCCTCGCTTGAATGCCTTCGGAACAATGGCGGTCTTGCCTTCAAGGTACTCCACAAGGCCTCTGAGTTCCGGGTCGGCTCGCTGTCGTTCGGCGAAGTCGTAGGCACTTATGGTTCCCAAGAAGAAGTCATCCTCCTGGTCGTCCTGCGGCGGCGGGTCGATGGGGGCGCGAGATAAGCAGTCGGCGTCGGAGTGTTTTCGCCGGGACTTGTAAACGACGGTAATGTCGAATTCTTGAAGACTCAGGCTCCACCGTGCGAGGCGACCAGAAGGGTCTTTCAAGTTAGCTAGCCAACACAAGGCGTGGTGGTCACTCACAACTTTGAAGGGCCTGCCGTAAAGGTAGGGGCGAAACTTGGATGTAGCCCAGGTGATGGCAAGGCACTCCTTTTCTGTTGTGGAGTAGCAGGGTCAACGTCACGACCACGTGACATCTGGTGGAGGTGCTGGGTAGGCAGAGCTTTTTCTGAAGTTAGTGTTATCGACTCAGATCTTAGGTCGATGACGGCGCCGTGGTCACTTAGGAAGTCCATTCCAAGTATTACATCCCTGGAGCAGTTTTGTAGGATTACAAAGCTCGCAGGATAAGTCCTGTTATTGATGGTGACTCTCGCCGTGCAAACACCGGCCGGCGTTATTAGATGACCGCCAGCGGTCCGGATTTCAGGGACTTGCCAAGCAGTCTTCACTTTCTTCAACTTCGCCGCGAAAGGGCCACTGACGACGGAATAGTCGGCTCCAGTGTCGACGAGGGCGGTGACGTTGTGGCCGTCGAATATTACGTCGAGGTCGCTGGTTCGTCGTCGTGCGTTGCGGTTGGGTCTTGGCGTCGGATCACGGCTGCGTCGAAATGCTGCGGTGCTTCCATGCTGCGTCGTCAGGTTTTCTTCGGTCCACGAGGTTTCGTCGGCAGGGCTTCGTCTGCTTCGCGTCGTGTTGCGCAGGTCTCGTGGCGTTGTCGTCGTGGGCGGCCGCGGAGGATCTTCGGCATTTCGTCGTACAGCAACCGCACCTCCATCGTTTGCTGCCCTTAGTTTCCCGGATACGGGCTAGGCGATCGGCCCCGGTTTGGGCCAGTGTACTGCCGGCGGTGCGGTGACATGTAGCGGCCGGGCGACGGCGAGCGGGAAGGTCGTCGTTCTTGCCACTGTGTTCCGGTGAGGTAGTCGTCGATGTCGCGAGGCCGTTCGCCTGGCTGCGGACGCGGCGCGTTGACGGCGAATCCGCGTAGCCCCATCTGTCGGTACTGGCAGCGGCGGTACGTGTGGCCGGCCTCCCCGCAGTGGTAGCAGAGCGGGCGGTTGTCAGGGGCGCGCCAAACGTCCGTCTTCCTTGGCGCGTAGCGCGGCGCATAGCGCTGGCCGACAGGAGGACGGTAGGGCGTCGGTGATGGTGGCGGCGGCGGCGGCGGCGGCGGCGGCGTCTGGCGGCCGAACTGCGGTGATGCGCTGTCTTGACGTTGTCGCGGAGCGGGCAAGGGACGGCGGACCGCAGCAGCGTAGGTCATGGCCTCCGGATGAGGCCGCTGTGGTTCGGGAATTCCGAGCGATTGATGAACCTCGTCGCCGACAATGTCGGCGATCGAGTCCACTTGAGGCTGCGCAGCTCCTCCCGCACGATCGCTCGGATCGTCTCACGCAGGTCGACGGTTCCTAGTGCTTGGACGTCGGCGTAGCTTGAAACCGAGAAGCTGCGGTTGTATTGCCGTGTGCGCATCTCGAGCGTCTTCTCGATTGTCGAGGCTTCGGACGCGAATTCTGCGACCGTCTTCGGCGGGTTCCTGTTCAATCCGGCAAAGAGTTCTTGCTTAACACCCCTCATAAGGAAGCGCACTTTCTTCTCTTCAGTCATGTAGGGGTCGGCGTGGCGAAACAAGCGCGTCATCTCCTCCGTGTAGATGGCAATGTTTTCATTGGGAAGCTGCACACGTGTTTCCAAGATAGCTGCGGCACGTTCCTTGCGGACAACGCTCGGGAAGGTACTTAGGAACGTCGTCCGAAAGAGATCCCAGGTTTGTAGCGTGGTTTCGCGGTTTTCGAACCACGTCCCCGCGGCGTCTTCTAAGTAGAAGTATGGCGCGGCGGAGTTTTTCTTCGGAGTCCCAGTTGTTAAAGGTCGCGACTCGTTCGTAAGTCTCCAGCCATGTTTCGGGGTCTTCGCTAGGCGATGCGTGGAACGTCGGTGGCTCTCTGGGTGGCTGCATCACGATGGTTGCAGGGGACACAGCGGTGGTCATCGTGCCTTTCGTCTTCGCCGCCGTAGCTTTCGGCTTGTCCGGCAGTAGTCCGTGCTGCGGGGGTAGTCCTTTCAGCCTGCGGCTGGCTCGACCGTCACTGATGGTGTCGGTGTCTTCTTCGCGACGTGGGCTCGGTTCACGGCTTGACGGGGGCGTCCGGTACATGAAAGGAGCAGCACCTCCACCAGATGTCACGTGGTCGTGACGTTGACCCAAGCAGCAGTCGGTATGTTCAAGATGAAACTGTTTATTAGGCCGAACTTGTGGCCGGTAAACGGAAAGTCAGATTACAGCAATAAGCACTGGCACTGATAGCGGCGAACGGAGCGTCGGCCGTCGATCAACTGACAAGCGGTGAAGCTCGTCGGAATTTATACGCGTGCCATAGAATATTCCAGTCTTATCACTGGTTGTCGCGTAAGCTCTGGAATAAGCTCGAGTGTTCGCGTCTTGCGCGCAATCCTAACAAAACGATCTACAATGATCGCGAAGCTTCTAGAACACTGAGGCGCGGCTTGCGCTGAGCATTGCTGACAGCCTTTGAGGGCGAAAACCGAATATAGCGAAGTGAACATAAGAAACACGCGTGGCAATATAGGCGTTTCCGTTGAGGTGAGCTAAAGTTGCATGTACCTAGTTCAAGCCACTGATCTTTCAAAGATGGGCAGTAACAGAAGAGATGCTCGATAGCCTCCTCCACAGATCAGTCCTTGCATTAGGTGGTAACGGCCATATTAAGCTTGAATAAATATGCACTGGTGAATGCTACACAAAGGCATAGATAACATAGCAACATTTCTGCACCCCTGTAAAGACTAGGTAGCAGCTGCAGTTACAGCAGTGGGTCGAATTAATGCAGCGGAACGTGAGCTGAAGGGTGTGCCACTTCTGCAATGTCTTTCTGTGTGCCACCTTGCATAGGCTTTGGGCTGCATTAATTCAAACAAGTTTTTTTTTACGTACTTTCCTGGTAGCTTCATTGGCAAAGTAGTTGCCAACGATACCGCAATTACTTAGCAGCCACTGAAACAAGACGTCGTGTTGTTTTTCTATCATATAGTGGTGCGTTTCTTGTGTGAGACGCAAGTTATTTATACAATCCGTGACGAAGAGCTGACCACAGACAGTGCTAGCCACTTTTCATTCATCGAACACAGCCAATCAATTAGCCGGTTCTTGACTAAAGGTTTTTTTTTTGATGTCACCTCGAAGGGCAACAAGCTCTGAACTGGTCAACATTGTAATGCGGGAAAGTAATATCTGAGGTTAACGTGTTGCTATGGAATGACCACTGTGCCAGTGAAGCTGGTACGAGTCAACGAGCCATTCGTGTGGACATTAATTCAGTAAACAGAAACGGTATACCAGCAGTTTAGAGCTGCTTGCTTCAAAGCCAGAGTAGAAAGGTCAATCTTCCTTATTCCTGGGACGGAAAGGTGCATTTCGGGTTGACGTAAGCATAACAAGACTGATGGTGAACTTGCCGAGGGTATGAAGCCCAATGGTGTTAAGGCATGATGAGTTTCGACTACTTTGGAGAATGATGCCTGTGGTCGTTGGTCTGGCATGCAGATGAGATTGCTTGATTTCATTCATGAAATATGGCGAATATGTGCCGTCAGCGTGTTGGATGAGATGTATGTTGTATTAGGATGGTCTACGAGCCAATATAACTGTTCCAGCTGTTGGGGTGCACCGCAGAAGGCCGAGGCAAACGTTTAGTGCCTGTGCTAGCTTGCACACTCTGAAGTGCTTGGAGATTAGATTTGAAAGTTTTTGGAGAGCATTACAAAACAAGAGGCCTGCAATGGTTCCTTATATGCATACTTTGGTTGCTCTAGAGTTTTGACAAGATTGGAAGCTGGCAGAGTGTCGATGGTGGGCTCGGTGCCTGACAAGCTTGCGAAGTTGTGCCTTGCCAACCTTGCGAGGGAAAGCCGTGCTATGTATAGAAAGGTTCTAGAAAACACTTGAGGTCTCTCTATTCAATCTGCTCAGTAATGTGCCTATTGCAATGCCAGTAATGTTGCATGACATTTGGTATTTCAGCAAGGGGGGCACGTAAGGCTATGGAAGGTTTCAACTGAGATGCGTCGTAGAGCTCAAGCTTCATAAACCTTCCAGGTGTGAAGCAAGTGCACATTTAATTTTGGATTGTTATTTACATTTAAAAGCACCCATTAAGTATGATAATGTTTCAACATTTGCATTATTGTATAATTGTTAACATTATTCGTCTGAATAATGCTAGGGCACTTTTGGTTTTGGTTTTAAAGAGAGGCCATGATTTTATCCTTGAACCCTGGATCACAATATGAGTTCATTCGATTTCAAGCACTGCTAGCTTCTTTTAATGAGCTGCTTGGCAGAAAACATATGCTCGACCATAGGCGTGCACACGGGAGTGGGGGGGGAGGGCAGGGGGGGCGGCCGCCTCCCATTGTCACCTAAGAGGGGGGAGAGGGGCGCAAAGTCAGCCTCATACATTGACATAAGAGGGAGGGGGGTGCGCAAAGTCAGCCCCATGCATTGACATAATAGGAAGGAGGCTCTGCGACGAACCTTCGATCCCCCCTGAAGGGGAACCCTGCGCACGCCTGTGTTCGACCGAGTGATGCAATCGAATTCACGCGCGCTCTTTCCGCGCCAGTCATGCGCACGTTTAATCGTTTTTGAAGCTAAGGAGACCATCACTTTCAACTGTGAACAACGAGCGGACACGAGAACGAGCAACCTTCGACGCGCCATCCTGCTTAGCATGACTATTCCACGGCATCGCTCGTCGATGCGGTCAGCCATGAGCTCGGGAGACTGCATTCTTTTTCTGCGAAGGCTCTTTGTACTTTCGACTCAACAACAACGTTTCTCTTGTCTATTCTATACCTCTCGGAGAGAAATAAGCGCGCCCGATCTGAAAGCTGGCCCGTCGCCCCGCACGTACTGTACAGCGTCAAACGCATGTGTTGCGCGAATAATATCGATTATATGTGTTTTAATCTAATTCCCTGAGATGAAATGCTACACAATACTGACCGCATAAACGCACCGACATCAACGTGATGCCGCGAAGGACGTGGGAGACTGTACTACGTGCATCGCCGAGCGGAGATGAGATAGGAACACCGATCAGCTGGCTTCTGCCCGTCCTGCCTGTACTTCGTCAAACATCGCAGAAAACTTTTCTTTGGCGGCTGGTTGTACATCAGGGCACGTTCGCTGCATGCTGTGTGACGCCGGCAAATGGAAATGCACTGCGAAACGAGTCGTTCATGGTTCACCTCCGTCTCCGTGCGGGATGCGCAAACCGTCGGACGAGAATACACACAAACTGACTGTGACTGCCCGCGAGGGTTGTTCGCTCAAGGTCGTGCACACGTATACACGCGCATATATACGCGAACGATGCCTCTCACACATGCAGAATTATAGCGTTAACTTGTAGCAGGTAATCAAATCGTCCATGATAACGTTAAGTGCATATATAAAGCCGCGTGATCGTGTGGTGCGGTGGTGTAGTGGTTACAGTGTCTGCTTATCACGCGGTTGGCCCCAGTGTCTGCTTATCACGCGGTTGGCCTGGGTTCAAATCCCCGTGGTGTAGTGTGCGTATGTTGATATACGGTTTATGACTCTGTGCAGTGTTCTTGTGATGTGTGTATGCATATTCATGAGGTAAACGGCTGAAAACAACAAAAGAAAAAAAAGGAAGAAGATGCACGATCGAGAAAAAAGTATAAGAAATCTTTCTTTTTTTCTCAAAATATTCGCGGAAAAGTACCACATATTTTTGCCGCATAATGAGCCGTATGTAAGCCGGACAGATTTGACCTGAAATACCGCTTTACGAAGTCGACGGTATGCGTTGCTTTAAGCGGTCACTTTTAAACGGCCTTCTGGCAACGAGATGGCCCCGCATATGGAAGAGCCGCATCAACCTAGGCCGCATAAAAAAGAGCCGCTTAGCCAGGGGCCGCATGAACAAGGTACCGCATAGCTAGGGGCCGCATAGAAAAGCCGCATAAATAGGCCGCTTAGCGAGCCATTTATAAGCGTCGGAAATTTGACTTACTTTCCGCCTTATATGCGTTGTTTTAAGCGGTTGTTTGCTAAGAGTTTAGCAGTTAGTCGTTCCCGCTCGTACCGCAGAAAGCCGCACGTCACCGGCAGTTAGGCGCTGCAACGCCCAATCTTGGCGTTTTTAGCTTCTGACTTGTGTAATCGAAGGTGCAAATACGACCTCACTTGGGTCAGTTATGATCGAAACTACATTTTAAATGTTATTAGACTCCTTGTAATATAATATCCACGATCTTCACAGCGACCGTAGCTCACAAAGTGCGGCCCTAAGCCTAATGCTCGTTTCGGCTAGAGTGAACTACTGCAGATCTAGTACGCGGAACGTAAACAAGGGGACAGAAAATATGTTCAAACGGGAGACGAAAAGTACCGTGTTCAGTGAGCAGTTCAGATGCACGATGTTTTCCAAATAGATATGACTGACCGCTTAGCGAGACAGTGCGATTGTCGCAACACATCTGCGATTACGCTAATAAGTTTTGTTGCAAAACGTCCCAGATAGACATTTTGATCCAAGGCAGCCCATCACAAACAAACAAACAATCTCCTATCAGGTTGGCGCGAGCACGAAGAGACGGAAATCTGCGTTTCTAAGCCAGAAAACATAACTATTGGATACCGGAATTAGCTATAACATGAAGAAAAAGTAACCGTAAGTTTGCCTTTTCGAATGTCGAATGTGGCATAGTAATAAAGAAAAAAAATCGAATGTAGCATAGTGGGTACCGTGTCAGACCAGACTCACAACGTTGTACGTCGAGGTAGCAGGTTCGACTCCCGCTAGCTCGTTTTTTAATTTATTTTTTTCCTTTCTTTTTGTCCCAGTGCTCGTGTTTCAGCCGATTTGGGCATAACCAAAATTTTTAAAACCAATTTAAAAGCCCGATTTTGGCCCATAACGTGTGTCCTAGTGTGCAGCACGCCAGCGTCCAGTGTGCCTCGTGCAGCGTGCCAGCGTCCCAGTATCCAGAGCGACACTGGTCCAATAATCAGGTATGGCGCTGGGACAGTGCAACTGGATTTTCCAATAGAGTTTGCTATTCCTGAGGATTGAATGTCGATGACTGAAAAAGGAAATGGGAAGACCTGTCTCCTATTGTAGAACTATCAGCAGTGAAGGCGTTGCCGCTGTGCTCCCGAGACAAAATAGAATGTAGTTAAATTCGTGGATTTTCATTGGTGGTCGTCTTTCAGAACTATTGAGGATAAAGCAAGGGTGGCGTTTTAAAGGCTGCAAAAAGCGTTTAAAATAAAGCGTGGGGGTGACCAAGAGTAATCATTTCAGAAAGCTACAGCTAAAAAGTCCATCTATTATAACATAGAGTAATGCACTATTGACGTCGTCACTTTCGGGTTATGGGTTAATTAGCTTGCCGGTTGTGTTTCGTTGCAGGTATACACGATTCCATTCATTGCACTACAATTTTGATACGTCAGAACTCACGAGTGAGAAAGTTAGGTTCTTTGTTTTATTCAAGGTTATTGCATCGATAGCCTAACATTAATAAAAGTACCATCCATGGTCGGCAATTGCTATCGTGCAGAAAGTGAATTCATGAAAACAAATAATAAGGGAAGCTTGCGGTACGCAATGGAGTTTAGAGGAATGAGTGCGACTTTGTACTCATGCCGGTTGGGCACCGAACGTTTTGTATTGTCATGAAGAATTCCTCGGGATAACTCTCTCCGAGCTATCGTTTGCGGAGGATCAACAGTTTCAGCATTTCAATGTTTTCTTGACATAATAATTTCTTTCTTTCTCGAGTACGAAGTGAGACGCGGTAACGACTTTACTGCCACAGCGGCAAGGACTTTACTGCTAATAGTTTACAATAGGAGGCCGGTCTTCCCATTTCTCTACTCAGTCATCGACATTCAATCCTCAGGATTAGCAAAGACCAACTGATTAAGCTTTTCTCCCGCTCAGTATGGGTATAACAAATGGAGGGAGGGCTGCAAAGAGTACTTTCTCTTTCTACAATCTTTTTAAATGCAGTACTTGGCATTTAGGACGGCAGAAACGGTTACAGGCAAGTGGTCATGGCTTATTTAATGACATGGCCACCATGGTCGCTTGAACGTGTTCGTGCTGGTAAACTTTGCAGCATATCCGTCATCCTATGCGAGTGATGCTTTTCATGACGACGCCGTATTTTCCTATTTCTAAATGTTGTCGCAGGTAACGGCCCATTGAACACAAAAGTGCCACTTGCCTTTGGTGCGCGAGGACGCTATGCAGGCCGTGAGCGTACATTGACATCCAATCAAATACGCTCTAGCAGGCGCCGATGTTTTTTAATACTGGCTATTAATTCATTTAAATGAACACGTCAGAAAGCTGATTATGTTGCCTAGATATACGCTCATCAGCGCAAGAAGGCTTACGCCCGCGCAAGCTCGGACGCTTTCTTACGAGGACAAAATGTTCCTCGTAAGACACAAGTGGGAGCCAACTTCAAAAATTTTTTTCTTCCTTAAAACAAATAGTAATTTTATAAAACTTTCTTCCATTGTGGGCAATTGATATTGCTAATAAATACGCTACTTGGGTATTTTTTACTAGGACCATCTCAATGTCCAAATTACGGCTAAACATTGGCCAAAACTTACTTTTTTTGAAAGTTGGTCGCGGTCTGTACGCACCATGTCGTGCTACATGCGGCTGAAACTATTTTTAACGCATTGTACAACTGCATGCCTATTGTTTAACATACAATTCATTATTTCAGTAAAAGTAGTCTTTCCATAAAAAAAAGTCCCAATATGGAGCATATTTCTCATATTTAAGGCCATATAAAAGAGGCACGGAAGCGTCAAAATGGATGAAACTTGTTTTAAGTGTAAAGCCTGCCATAACTCTGCAGAAAAAATTTGTGTGCCGACTTCATTCAGAAAGAACCAATTTTTCAATAATTTATTTCCCGAGTTATACTTTCGAGCTTCTCGAAAAACTTCACATGAGCATGAAGCTGCTGAAATTTTTTTTTCGCAAAAAATAATTTGGTGAGAGACTTTTCTTTTTAGATAGATAGTCCTGAATTTTTTTCAGGGAAATCGCAGATGGTTGAGCGCCAAGGATCACCTATATATATATATATAAGTATAAAAATAGATGCGCCTTCACATAACAACTGTTTATTCTGCCGACGTTTCGACGGGAACCCCGTCTTTTTCAAGGCATAACAATATTTACAACGTGTCTCTTATATACCGTGTTAGGACAGGAGGGAAGAAGACGGAAAGGTAAAGACGAACGTGAAAAGGGGGAAGAAAAAAAAGAAAAAAGAAAAAAAAAAGAAAAAAAGGGGGGGGGGAGGGGGGGAACGAGCACGAAATAAGAAGGACCGGCATGACAAGAGGGTAAAAAAGAAAAAAGAAGAAAGAGCCGTTTTGCCTGACGTGAACATTGTGGTGGCTTAAGCAGCCATACTATTATTGACAACATACTCCCACCTCCACCTAAGTGGACAGTCTGACGAGCCCACTCGTCTGGTATTGCTCTTTCCGGTGCAATCCCCGGGCGGCTTTTTTTAATAATGCCTGTGCTTAAAGTTTACGCTGTAAAGCGGCAGAAAGTCGAATTGTTGGGGTGAGGACTGAGGGTTTCCAGTGCATGCTTTTAAGTGTCGGCGGGGTTGCACGATCTGAAGGAGCCGGTAATGTGGCCCCGCCATCAATTTTCATTATATGGATTGGCTCTTTTAGAGGAGGAATAGAGAAGAGATGTAAAGGAAAAAGCTTGTTAGTGTAACGACAGTACGACATCCGGGTCCACTTATCTGTGCATGCCGGCTGTGCTTGAAACGGCAAATCAATTCCATATATTTTCAGACACAAGCCTACACGTGCGCCAAGGAGAAATATTGTTGTCGCAATGGGCGGCAAGGGGCCAGCGACTAATTAGGGAGTGGCGTTTGCGCCTTTTAATGATCGTAAGGTTGACAGAGTGCCTGGGTGCTCATTAATTCCGTTTTTTAGCGTGTTGAATTTGTAGATGAAGTAAGATTCTCGTTGCTCTCGTTCTCGCGTTGTTCGAAAATTGTTTTCCAAAAGTGTAACCCTGATATCGTCAAAGCTGTGATCTTTCAACGCACAATGTTTAGAAAGTGGAAGACCGGGCAGGGCACGTACATGTGCCCTGCCCGGATACACATTCGGATAGAGGATGGTGCGTTGGTTACTAACGTATACAGAAAACCTACGGACCGATAACAATACCTGCACTTCAAAAGTTGCCACCCGCGACACTGCAAGACCAGCATTCCCTATTCCCAAGCACACAGATTCAGAAGAATTTGCTCCCGCACTGATGATTTCCGCAAAAACAGCACACGAATGCGCGAAGTACTCCTCCACCAAGAATATCCGGCAGCTATCATTGATGACGCGATCAAAAAAGCGGAAAATCTGGACCGCCAGACACTACTGCACCAGCAAAAAAGTGCCGACCAACAGCGCAAGAAAAATTTGGTATTAACTTTCACGAGCGACCCACCGAACATAAATAAAGTATTAAAAAAAACACTTCAACATATTGGAACAGAGCGAGCGACTATCCAAAATTTTCACCTCTCCTCCGTGTGTGGTATACAGGCGGCCAAAAAGTATCAGGGATCATTTAGTAAATTCAAAGATAGGCACGAAACCTCAAACAGGGTGTCGCCCTTGCGGAAAAGGAAGATGCAAAGTGTGCAAACACATGCAGACAACAACAGTGGCGGAAAGCACCCACTCAGAATTTAAGCACAGGATAAGTGGTGCACTAGACTGCGACTCAGACAACGTAATATACCTTCTGGAATGTGGAATATGCAACATGCAATACGTGGGTCAGACAGACACACCTTTTAGAATTAGATTCAACAACCATCGGGCACATGTACTTGCCCTGCCCGGTCTTCCACTTTCTAAACATTGTGCGTTGAAAGATCACAGCTTTGACGATATCAGGGTTACACTTTTGGAAAACAATTTTCGAACAACGCGAGAACGAGAGCAACGAGAATCTTACTTCATCTACAAATTCAACACGCTAAAAAACGGAATTAATGAGCACCCAGGCACTCTGTCAACCTTACGATCATTAAAAGGCGCAAACGCCACTCCCTAATTAGTCGCTGGCCCCTTGCCGCCCATTGCGACAACAATATTTCTCCTTGGCGCACGTGTAGGCTTGTGTCTGAGAATATATGGAATTGATTTGCCGTTTCAAGCACAGCCGGCATGCACAGATAAGTGGACCCGGATGTCGTACTGTCGTTACACTAACAAGCTTTTTCCTTTACATCTCTTCTCTATTCCTCCTCTAAAAGAGCCAATCCATATAATGAAAATTGATGGCGGGGCCACATTACCGGCTCCTTCAGATCGTGCAACCCCGCCGACACTTAAAAGCATGCACTGGAAACCCTCAGTCCTCACCCCAACAATTCGACTTTCTGCCGCTTTACAGCGTAAACTTTAAGCACAGGCATTATTAAAAAAAGCCGCCCGGGGATTGCACCGGAAAGAGCAATACCAGACGAGTGGGCTCGTCAGACTGTCCACTTAGGTGGAGGTGGGAGTATGTTGTCAATAATAGTATGGCTGCTTAAGCCACCACAATGTTCACGTCAGGCAAAACGGCTCTTTCTTCTTTTTTTCTTTTTTACCCTCTTGTCATGCCGGTCCTTCTTATTTCGTGCTCGTTCCCCCCCCCCCCTCCCCCCCCCCCCCCTTTTTTTTCTTTTTTTTTTCTTTTTTTCTTTTTTTTTCTTCCCCCTTTTCACGTTCGTCTTTACCTTTCCGTCTTCTTCCCTCCTGTCCTAACACGGTATATAAGAGACACGTTGTAAATATTGTTATGCCTTGAAAAAGACGGGGTTCCCGTCGAAACGTCGGCAGAATAAACAGTTATGTGAAGGCGCATCTATTTTTATACTTACAACCTTGCGGCAACCGAAGTTATTCTTCAGCATATATATATATATATATATATATATATATATATATATATATATATATATATATATATATATATATATATATATTAGAGCACTGCACGGGCTCGGGCCTGCCCAAAAATTCCCGGGCCCGGCCCGGCCCGTGGGCCGGGCCGGGCCGGGTAAAGTAGGTTTCACGGCGGGCCCGGGCTGGGCTCCGGGCTTAGCTCCGGGCTTAGGGCCGGGCCCGGGTTTTAGGTGGCGGGCTCGGGTCGGGCCGGGCTTGGACTTTCCTCAGTTCTTAAAGGGACACTGAAGTGAAACACTGACTCGGCTTAGACTGACAAAGTGTTCTCTGAGAACTCGAATGTCATTCATTTCACCATCATATATTTATTGAGAGGAGAAAATCGCAGTCAAAGTTCATTTTAGAGTTTCGGCGTGAAATCTCCGCGCGTGGCGTCGCGGATTTCAAACTGGATTCGTCGTATTTTGGGAGCACTGGCTCGACAAATTTTCCTGAAAATTGTTATGTTATGTTTATGGGCCACTCAGAGGTCAATTTACTTCATTTTTACCGATTAGGGTCTACGTAGGCCCCAGTGGCCGCCGTCAGAATCTATGACGTGACGACTTCTGCTGCGCGAATTTCAAAGTGGCGTGGCCACCCGCATTTTCTTTTTAGCATTTTCGCGCTTACCAAGAGTCATGTCACGGCGAGCGTGGTTATTTTGGAAATGTAATAGAGTAATTTACTGACAATAGAAAAACCTTTCTTCTGTTTCGTGCCCCTTCAAGTTTGTTCCAAAAACGTTGCGCATTCATATATGTTTCAATTTTATCTCGAAAAAATGCATTTTTTATGGGGGGGGCAAGCTATTTGGAGTTCTATGATGAAGAAGTACTGAACTTCTTTTGTTTCTTGCATATGGGGCTACTTGATTTATCTGAAACGGACGAGCTAAGAGTAGTAACATCTGGCCATTTTGGGCTTTATTCGAATTCTTTATTAATTTATACCCCAATCTTATTCTGTGATCGCAGTAATTTAATTAATAATAATAAATTGATAACTTATCATCGCAAGAGCTCTGAAGCTGGCAAATGTTCTTTTCTAATGCCCGCCGTGCAGCCTTTTTCTAAAACGAACGCACTGCACGTAGTCTCGTTACATAGAATCCCTAGAAACACATTTGATTTCTGCGACTCCGTCACTGCTCCCAGTAGTCATGTCATGCGAGATGGACGTGCACAGCCTGCATTGTGCGCCCACATTGTTAGCGTCTCAGCTGTCGTCTTGTTCCGCTGTAGTAGGGGTCTCAAGCTCGCATCAGGTAACGGTCTGCATTGACAAAAATGTACTCCCGCAAGGGCCAGGACAGTGGGTAGGATAGTGTGGGTTTGGGGAATTGTTTGTACTAAATGTCACCTAATTTTTCCATTTGAAATACCTTTCCCATATCTTGTATATCGGTCATTTCTGAAGAGTATTTGGTGGCGAGATTCCAACAACATATCTATACCTATCTCCAGAATGACTAATATCTGGACGCCGATTCTGAAATATAGACTTCTCTTTCACGGTTATGTTTATACGCATGGTAAACGCATGGGGTGTCTCAAGAACCTGTCATGCCTATGTAGCTTAAGGAAGTACTTATAAAGAAAAAAAAATCGGACGAAGGCAGTCGTGTGCGGGCCGCGGGCCGTTTGTCTGAGACCCCTGCGCTATATAGTGTGAGAGATACATGATACTGCCGCAACAGCGTTGTAATGTGTAGGAATAGCATAGGTCCATTAAACAAGGCGTCGGGCAAAATATATTCGCTTACGAAATGTCTCGCTTAAAAAAAAAGAGGCAATTATGAATTTCATGCCGGGCAATTTCTCCATTTGCATCAAATGAGTAAGCGTCGAAAGGCTTATTCGAGCCTTTATTCCCAAACTGGAACAAACCCGAAAAATAGATCGAGAGCTGTTCGTCCACCTCCTGTCAGTCGTATGCCCGAATAGTCCAATGATCACCTTCTACCAGTACAACATCGTTAGGAAGGCGTACACCATTACAATATAAAAAAGAGAGAGAAATCGCCGTGCAAAGCATGCATAACATGCACTGCTGTAAACTGCAAGCAGAAGCCCTCAAAGAGGAGTTTTATAGATGACATTGAAGAGTGGCACGACGTTCGGGAACGAGAGGAATGAAGCGATGAGCTGGACAGCTACATTCATTGTGCACAAGTCCGCAGAGACATCCTAAAGTTGCTCCAGTGGTGGAAATTAAAAACAATGACTGGCGACGCCTTCACAATTCGCAAGGCAGATGTACGCCCCTGCGGCTAGCGCAAGCAGTGCGATAATCTTTAGCGCGGCAGGATATGTGGTGCAACAGCGCATGGCGTGCTTATAGCTGATATCTTTTGATAATTTGATTTTTCGCGAAATGAAGATGAAGAAGCGATAGATGAAAAAATGCTATGACAAATAATTTTTTTTCCTCTCGCCTGCTTATAGGCATTTCTAAAAGTACACGTGGTGCGCGCGGCTCATTATAATTGTTTGTCTAGGCTAGTGTAGTTACAACATAATGAATTTTGATGTTTATTTCTCTATTTCTCTTGCTGTGGCAAGGCGCTACTAAGGCCCTACATATCCAGAAGGGTGCGCGATTGGCTTTGTCTTTAGAGCATGCTTTAAATGTTAGCAGACCGCAATGTAAAAAAAAAAGGGGGAAGAGAGCGCTCTGTTCCTTGTGTCCTCTGTTTTTATTGCACTCGGTATTGAAACTGAACTCATGCTGCAAATCAATTTTCTTGCTACAATATCTGCTGCGAAATGTTCTTTGTGATCCTCAGGGAGCCTTGTTCATAATCATTCCGAACAAGGCTCCCGTTCTGGGTCCCGCAACGTCAACGCATTTTTATTCTCTTCTGGTCGGTGTCCTCGTCTTTTTATTCAATGATTCTTCCCGACCGAACGGGTGTCCGTCGAAGCATTGATCCATAGTATTTGCAGAAAAAGTAGGTACAGTGTAACACTGCCAAGCAAACATTCATTGCATCCAGTATATCAGCTCAGCTCTGTCCACCGTGAGCCCCTTTTTACAAGAAATTACCGTAGGTTAAAGTATAATTGTTAGCGAAGCATGCGCCACCGAAAGAGTAGATATTTGCCACTTAAAACACCTCGTTGTCGATTCGGTGTTCCGGCAACACCACCTAGATTATTGGCTCGGGCCCCTGTCGGGCCCGATCTGCGGTCGGGCCGGGCCGGGCCGGGTAGGTGAATTTTTTATCCTCGGGTACGGGCCGGGCCCGGGTCTCGCTTTGAGTCACCGGGCCGGGCTCGGGCGGGTAAGTTCAAACAAGTTCCGGGCACGGGCCGGGCCCGGGCCGGAAAATCTCGGCCCGTGCAGTGCTTTAATATATATATATATATATATATATATATATATATATATATATATATATATATATATGAAGGCTGATTTATTGCACTGGGCCTGTTGGCTTATCGCGCACAGTACCGAGCGCCGTCCGCTGGCTCCAGCCTCTGCTGCACACTCGATTCTGCTGTTCTCGCGCCGATCTACTTCCTCTGCATTAGAATTTGCCCCCCGGAGAAAAAGGAGCCATCCGGGTGACTTAGGCGTCTTCAGGGACTGTGGAACCGTAATACGGCTTGAGCCTTTGACCGTGGACGACCTTGCAGTTACGAGATCGCATATCAGAAGGTGGCGTGAGAGGCTTAATGAGATAGTTGTCCGGGAAAGTCTTTTCGAGAACGCGGTAAGGCCCATCGTACTTCGGAAGAAGTTGGGAAAAGAGTCCTGGTGCGCGATGCGGCGCTGACAGCCACACGAGGGTACCCGGTAGAATAGATCGTGGATTGCTTTTTGACGGTTCTGGTCATCTGAGCTAAAGCGGCGGGCCAGATCGCGACATTCTTCCAAGATAGGCGGGCACTCGGACGCGTCCGGTCGATAGAGCAGAATGGTGTCAATCGTATGCGAAGGGCGACGGCCGTAAAGGAGGTAAAAGGGAGAAAACCCGGTTGTGGCTTGCGTCGCGGGTATTAAAGGCGTGAACGGAAGAACTAGGTCTCAATTTGTGTGACCAGGTGTGACATACATAGCGAGCATGTCACCCAGAGTTCGATTAAAGCACTCTGTAGTGCCATTGGTCTGTGGATGGTAAGCGGTGCATGTGCGATGAACAATGGTGCATTCAGCAAGCAATTTTTCGGATGACCTCTGATGAGAAGGCGCGGCCTAGGTCGCTGAGCAATTCTTGAGGACCTCCGTGACGCAGAACAAAACGGTGCAGTATGAAAGTGGGGACCTCTTGTGCTGTAGCAGTCTGGAGAGCATCAGTCTCGGCATAGCGTTTTATTATGTGGTCTATTGCCACTATTATCCACCGGTTTCCGGCAGGAGTCATGGGAAGTGGCCCATAAATATCAATACCAACACGATCGAAGGGTCGGGACGGGCATGGCAACGGTTGTAGTTCGCCAGCTAAAATGTGCGGGGCAGACTTGCGGCGCTGGCATTCACGGCAAGAGCGGACGAAGTTGCGAACGAAGGTGTACATTCCACGCCAGTAGTATCAGTGTCGAAGCCTTTCATACGTCTTGAAGATTCCTGCGTGGCCACACTGTGGGTCAGTATCGACAGAGGAGCAGATCTCTGAGCTCAAGAATCGCGGGACGACAAGCAACCATGTGCGCCCCTCTGGAGAATAGTTGCAACGATAGAGCAGCTTGTCACGAATCGCAAAAGGCGTAACTTGGCACCCGAGCATTCGCGATGGCGGTACTTTAGAGGTATCCGAGAGAACGTCGAGAAGAGATGGTGTCCTGGGGGTCGTTGCGTTGTTCTGCAGCAATATTGTGAAACTCAAGAGAGGACAACGTGCGCTAAGCGTCAGAATGCGCGTCAGCGTCAGAATGTTTCCGCCCTGAACAATTAACCACGCGTATGTCATACTGTTGGATTTTCAAGGCCTAGCGAGCAAGGCGGCCAGATGGGCCTTTCAACGTCGAAAGCCAACACAGTGGATGGTGGTCGGTGATTACGTCAAAAGAACGGCCATATAAATATGGGCGAATCTTGCCAAGCGCCCACACAATGTCCAAGGACTCGTTTTCTGTAAGCTGTAGTGGCTCTCGGGCTTTGTGAGTGTGCGACTCCCGTATGCCACGACGTATTCTGTGTGGCCAGGTTGACACTGTGCGAGCACAGCACCCAGACCTACACCACTTGCGTTGGGTATGGACCGCACTGGGAGCTTGAGGGTCAACATGGCGAAGAATAGGTGGCGTCCTGATAAGACGTCGCAAGGTGGTTAAAGCCTTGTCGCAGCCTGGGGATCCCGATGAAATATCTTGAGTGCCACCAAGGAGTTGCGTAAGAGGCCATATAATCGACGCAAAGTTTCGAACGAATCGCCGGAAATATGAACATAGGCCAATGAAACTGCGAAGTTCTTTGATGGTTGTGGGCTTAGGAAACTCTGTAACGGCACGCAGGTGGTCAGGGTTCCGAGAGAATACCGTTCTTCGACACAACGTGTCCTAGAATCGTGCGCTGATGTACGGCAAATCGACATTTCTTGAGATTTAAATTGTAACGTCAATCAAGCAAGTAAGCACGTGCTGGAGTCGGCGCAAGTGAGTTTGGAAATCAGGGGCGAACACCACGATGTCATCGAGATAACACAGCAGATCTTCCATTTAAGGCCACGCAGAACATTGTCCATCATTCTTTCGAACGTAGCCGGCGCGCTGCAGTCCGAAATACATGATGGTAAATTTATACAAGCCGTCTAGGGTTACAAAAGCGGTTTTGGAGCAATCGACCTCGGCCATTGGCACCTGCCAGTATCCCGACCACAAGTCCAATGAGGAAAAGAATTCGGCACCCTCTAGACAGTCAAGAGCATCGTCAATACGCCGCAGCGGTTAGACATCTTCAGCCTGATCTTGTTCTATCTCCGAAAATTGACAACAGAAGCTGATGCACCCGTCTTTCTTTGTGACGAGTACCACCGGAGAAGCCCACGGGCTCTGTGAAGAGCGGATGACGCCTTGGCGGAGCATCTTGTCGACATGGTTTGCAGTAACCCGACGTTCTGTAGAGGACACGCGATGTGGCCATTGCCGCAGCGGTGAGCGTGAGCCAGTGTCGATGTGGTGTTGAGCTGGTGATGCACAGCCTAGTGATAATTATTCAATGCCGAAAGAAGGACGGAAGTGCTGAAGCATGACAAGGAGCTGAGATCGCTGCGAAGGTGTCACATCTTCAGCGATGAATGGGCTGAATACAACCGCAGACGCTGGATCAGGCACAGAGAGGACGCCCAGTTCATATACAGCTGTAGAAGATACCTCGTCGAGGACAGATACAATTCGTGCAGAGTCGACCACCTCGACGTGACCAAGGCACTCGCGACGAAATAATGATAGTGGTGACGAAAGATAGTTTTAAATAGGGCATTGTGCCAAACCTTGCGGCTAAATCAAGAGCAGCAAAAGGTAACAGAAGAGGTCTTCGGGTCACGAGCGCATGACGTACCCGTTCTCTGCGATTCATCTCTGCAGGTTATGCCGAATGCGCTCTCGCCGATCACTTGGTTTTCAGTCTATTACTGAGCATGAAAGCTGCGACATTTGTACGGACGCGAGATTAGCGGTATCATCAGCCAGTGCCGCATGAACATTTAGTTAAACGCGGAGGAAAAATGAGGCTATTGAGCGCTGGAACGCCGTAGGAAATTAGTTTCGTTGTAAGGAGTTGCGTCTGTGCGATGCGCAAAGCGCGAGGATACGAACGCATGGGAGACGGAGGCAGATTAGTATCGCATCTCACTGCGATTCGCAGTAAAAATTAGAACAGAAAACACGCACACATTCCGTTTTTGCGTTTTATTATTGCTCTCAGGTTTTATTCATCTATCCAAGCGAAAAATCACAGAAACTAAACATATCACGCGAAATAATTATCCCAGTCTCGCATGCTCCTGTCGGCGACGTCAGAGCATAGGCGCCTACGTACATGGAGGAAAAAAAAGAAATAGGAGGGAGCACGCCGAGCGTCCACAAGCCAACCTCCTCTGAGGGCGCTTGCTCCTCGCATTCGTGCTCATTTCCCATCATGATCCTGTTTCATAACCTTTTTTCGGTGGGCTCGTGAGCAAAAAAATTACGCGCATCTCCACGAAGGCGATCATGACGAGTGGGCGAAGCTCTGGGTATCGTATGGGTGTGTAACCATAGGTTGCCGAGCGTTGCCCCATATAATGCAAAATTGAGTGACATAAAGTGACATAAAGTGCCATAATGTCTACGTTGAAGTCGCTGACTTCAACGTAGACCTTATAAAGGGTTTGTGCTTGTAGGTGTTTTTAGGGGAGAAGCACCTTAGGGCGGAGCCTTGTCCGTTTGCGGTGTCCGTCACGGGAGAAGCGTGGAGGTGAGACACACCCAAAAAAAAGGTTTAACAATAGAGTAATATTAATCATAAGTGTGACAGAACAATGTAAAACACCTAGAAGCACAAACCGTTTATACTTGTCAGCGACTTCAATGTACACTCGCGTTAAAATTACCAATTTCTCTTCTCGCCGTTCCTGGGTAGATATGTCAATCACCTATGGCACATACCCGCATACCTGTGGCACATACCCCCCCGATGTGATTAAAAAAAAGGTTTACAACAGACGAATAAGAATCATAATTGTGTCAGAATATAAAACATCTACAATCACAAACCCTTTATACTGTTCGACGACTTTAACGTAGACATTATGGACCTTGGGACCTAGCTTTGTCGTCGAGTCTTTATGTTGCTTTATGTAACTCAATTTACATTATATGGGGGGGGACGCTCGGGCAACGTATGGTTACTCTTACGGCAGACTTAGCGCAAAAAACGAGGACGAGAGAAGGACTACACAAACACGTGTTTGTGTAGTCCTTCTCTCGTCCTCGTTTTTTTGCGCTAAGTCTACCGTAAGAATGAACCAACTCGCCCAACAAGCCACTCTTATGGTCACTCACCCGTACGATACCCAGAGCTTCGCCCACTCGTCATGATTCACTTCGTTGAGATGCGTGGATTCATTGCTTTGACAGAATTATGATTGTTCTTTGTCTATTGTAAGCCTTTTTATATTCACATACACACATAAGTTTCGGCTATAGCGATGGTTTTCTATATACCATGACAGCGAAGAGAGTCGACCACAAAGCTAGGTCCTAAGGTCCAGAATGTGTACGTAGCAGTCGCCGACTAGTATGAAGGGTTCGTGTTTCTAGGCGTTTTATATTGTTCTGCCACAATTATGATTGATATTAGTGTATTGTTAAACTGTTTTTTGTGTCTCACATCCACGAATCTCCTCGTGACGGACACCGCGGATGGACAAGCCTCGGCCCTAAGGTGCTTCGCCCCTAAAACAAAAATTGACAAGCGCGCGCGCCTAGCGTCTACAAGCCGACCTCCTCGATTGCCGCTATTCTCCTCGTTCTCCATACGCGGGGCTCACTTCCCAGCATGCTCCTGTTTCATTTTTTATGGCTGGGCTTAAAAATTTTCCCACGACATTCCCATCTACTTTTTTCCCCTCCATGCCTACATAGAGGAGCGACGTCAAAGTAGTAGTAGTAGTATTGCTTATTTAGCAAATGAAACTAGATTCTGCACCCCAATAGGGAGCACGGCGCAGCGTCAGGGGAAGGGGAAATGGGAAATTAAAGATGATAGAAGAAGAGAGAAACTACCAACTACGTAGGCCCTTCCTTCTCGTGCGTCATCCCCTCATTCTGAGGGCGCGCGCCCGCGAGAAGAAGGGCAAGCAGCGTTCAGTTGAAATGTGACCCATTTCCGCGATGCCTAGCCAGATTTGTCAGGCGTGATCGTGAACGCCCAGTGTATGCATTGTTCTCGTCAGCTCCAAATGGTCAGACCTGGTGAGGGATCCTTCAAGGCCGTCGCCCCGCTCGTTTCGCGCCGCAGTTTCCAAGCGCGCGCGCCTCTTACCTGTATCACCTGTCCTTTGCCCAGCAGAGCGTAGTAGCTCGTGCGCCCTCTTATCACGTGAAGGGGTACTTTGTACATACGTCTTGTGGGTGGGCGGGTGCAAAACTTTATTGTTGTCCCGCAAGACACACGTTAGCGCGCAGTGGGCGACTCCCACGTCGGCAGCGCCAGGGCTTGTGCTTTCACCGAAAAGGTTGCGTTCAAGTTGCACACTGCACGAACGTTACTTCGCTCGCTACGGCGACCGCGTTTGCGAAATGAGTGAGCTATGAGTAGAGCTCCGTGTTTTCGGATTAATCCGAAAATATCCGATAAAGACCCGCCGGTAAAATTTTTGGCAATTTGGATTCATCTGATAAACTCCGATTTTAAAAGGGCATTCTCAACGTTCAAAGGACAATTTCAAAGCTCTGAATAATCACTCGAAAGGAGCGCAACCTCCGTCAGTGGCAGTAACATCCTAAAGTGTGCTTGCGTCTATTACAACAAGCTTTAAGGTTGTAATACGAACAAACGTAGGTGTTTTGTATTCAAGCATTTGTGCTTGTGTGTATACATGTTCGTGCGGTCAAACCTTGCAGACATCTAAAATACACTTATTGGGTTCACATATTTTCGTGGCCAGATATCGTTTCATCTAAGATTTCAGAGTATTGGGAATACAAATAATAATAATCACCAAAGCACACCTTGGTGATTATACAGCAGTGCACATGAACAGCCTTATTATCAGGGTAAATAAACAGCAAGTGGGAAAAAAATGAAAGAATGGACAAAGAGGATTATCAGCAATAATAAAAGCCATTTAATTGGAAATATTTATCACAATGATCACATTGAACCAACTTATAATGCAAAATTAAACGCCGAATTTCGGCGAATTGGAGATTTACGCGAAATAAACTCCGATAAACGCCGAATTATCGCCCAAAAATAAACTCCGAAGAACACCCCCCGAATTTCAAGAAAAATAAACTTCGAAAACATGGAATCCTAGACATCAGCTAGAAGAGCCAAAGTAGGGGCTAGTTAATTGTTAACAGAAGACACTTGCAGCGCAAAGAAGTAACGCAAAGAAGTAACAACTCTGACAGTTCTTAGGTTGCGCTCGTCCTGTGCGTAACTGCGTTCTTTTCATACGTCATTCGTGTATTTGAACGCGTGAGAGAGACGAGCCTTTAACGTGTACCTCGAACTCTAAGTGGCGTTTGTGTTGATATGAGACACTGAATGCGCGCAGCCATCATATTTCACAGTTGTGCGAAACACGCGCCACATCGAAGTACTTCCCGTAGGGGTGCATGCCCAGATTTCATTTCATTGCAAACAAAAGTTATCCGCGAGTACGTTTGCCGGTCGTCTTGTGTGTGTTCTTCTCGTGCGCCCGTTGTGCTTAAAAAGAGCGCTAGAAGTTTCAAGATTGTTGCCCTTCTTCGTGTATCATTTCCAGTTTGTTGCTACCCCGTTCATTGCTTCGCACTTGACTTCTATATTACTCATTCCGACTTTTTTCACGCATCATTCATTTCGCGCTTTACTTTGTAGTCAGCGTATTTTGCACACCTTGCCGGACGAAGACATCTCCAGTGATGTGTTGCGTCCAGTACGTGAGGTGGTTCCACTTCATGCCTGTGAATTTCTTAATTGTGTACTTCAAGTCACCCTCAGCCGTCCTAGACTGAGTTTCATGTCGGTTGGTACCCATACCATCTGCTATGTGTGCATCAGTTGTCTTAGTATGCCTTACATGATCCCTCCGCATTCATTTTTTTTTATTCTAAAGGGAGCTAGGATATCTGCTATCCGTGTGTGTCTACGATCCACCGCGCTCTTTTCCTATCATTATAGTTGCGCTTATCGTCACTTGTAGTCCGTAAGAGAACGACATTTACGAATACCAGGGCAGTGCGAAAAAATCGAGCGCTATATATTTTGGTTATGTAAGTAACTGTATTCCTGTATCGCCCCATTGGCACATAATTAATGACGAAGCGGTGTGCCTGAGTTCACTAAGGTATTGACGAACTGGTGTGAGTGAGTTGACTAAGCAAGCTCAGTCGTGAAAATTTTGAACTATTACCGCTTGCGTGGATACCGCCGACCAATAACCTTGTTCCTTGAATTGTTTTTCAGCCGCGCACCGTCTTAGGATGTAAAGGGTAAATTATTTTGATTCCAAATATACTGAAACGTGCACATCGAAGTACCAGTAAATGCGGAATTATAATCGGGCGTGTTTCCGCGTGAGCAGAATGTTTCTAATTGCTAAACCCATCAGTTATCCTAGGAATTTTCATTTTTAGTAAGTTCCTTAGGTGTCAAAATAGTGGACCACTTATATGATCATTTAGTCAACCAGTTCCCGCTTATCTGAGTAATAAAGCTGAAGCGCTTTTCTGCCACAGTTTATAATTGACGACCATGATAAGACTAAAGAAAACTTCTGAACGTCTATGCGCAGTTTACCCATCCTGACACGCGGAAGCTTTGAACTTCTCAAATGTAGAAACACATAACAGCGGTAACATGCAAGAACTGGTGGAATGGATTGGACACTGCTATAGTACGAGGGTGGTCTGAAAAGTTATTGGCCTGATGTAGAAAAAAAGCGTTTTGGACCTTCAAAATTATTTTTATTTTTCAACATAGTCTCCTCTCAACTCTACACACTTGGTTCATCGATGTTCCAGAGCCAGGATTCCGTCCTTAAAATGACTTTGTGGAAATTTTGAAAAGTACTCATCCACAGCAGCAATCGCCTCTTCATTTGGTGAAAAACGTCGCCCACGAAGAAAGATTTTGAGTTTTGGGAACAGGTGGTAGTCCGACAGGGCCAAGCCAGGAGAATAGGTTGGGTGCTCCAACAATTGGTACTTCAAATCGTGCAATTTAGCCATTGCAAGATGCCCTTTGTGCACGGGTGCATTGTCTTGATGAAAGATGATTTTCTTCTTCTGCAAACATGGTCTTTTCTCACGAACTTTCTGATCCAATTGAGTTAAAAGGTCAGAATAATACTCCCTAGTTATGGCTTTACCCTTTTCAAGATAATCCACAAGCAGAATGCCTTAACGTCCCAAAAAACAGAGGCCATCACCTTTCCTGCGGAGGGAACTGACTTTGCTTTCTTTGCAGAGGACCCGGTTTCAGTCCACTGCTTTGATTGTTGTTGCGATTCCGGTGCGTAATGGTGAATCTAAGTTTCACCCAGTGTTATAAATCTACGCAAAAAGTCCGCCGGTTTTTTTTGTTATACAGCTCCAAAGCATGCTGTGACATCGTCATGCGGTTGCATTCTTGCTCAGGAGTAAGGATGTGTTGCACCCTTCTTGCACGGAGCTTGTCCATGTGTAGTTCGTTATGCGAAATGCGACCTACACGTTCCACTGAGATGCCAACAGCCTCGGCAATTTCGCGCAACTTCACTCTCCTGTCTTCCAAAACCATGTCGTGCATACGGTCAATAAATTCAGGAGTTGTTGCACTTTTTGGGCGCCCTTCACGCGGGTCATATTCAATGCTCTCTCTCCCCCCGCTTAAACTCAGCAGCCCATTTCTTGACTGTGGAGTATGAAGGTGAATCTTGCATGTAAACTTTAACAAACCTTTGCTGAATTTCATTCGGAGATTAACCTTCTTTCACAAAGAACTTTATCACCGCACGGTGCTAAAACTTCTCCATGCCTTACGATGCTTCACACTACACCCACTGTGATCGACTGTCAAAGCCCAACTGCTAATCGGCACTAGATGGTGTTTCATCTGAGACTTACAGAGACTTGTATGAACGTGCAAATGAGTGCTGCAAGTTCTAGCTCGCGTGATTCTTATTGAGGCCGAGAACATTTCAGACCACCCACGTATGTTATCTTCGGAACGTTGCCATTCAAAGCGCGCTTTTTTTTTCTTGAAAAAAATAACTTAGTGAAACTTTTTTTTACCCTCTTGCAACTTTTCTATATATCGATGTGGTACATGGCAAAGTGCACGTAGATGATTTCGGCAGTCTGTTCCGTAAAACGTTACCTGTACTGATCATCAATATCTCATGTCGTACGTGTAAAGATGAAGCATACTTTTGGGATGTTATTCTTGCTTGTCACAATTCTTTGAGCCACTGCCGCTTTAAAAACACGTCCAAAAATTTGCTACAAATTTTCCCGGCTTGTCACATGTAATACTGATAAGGATAACGGTAGCACATCTTTTAGTATATACTGAGGTCACCATTTTCAAATGTGGTGCGAACCTTTGGAATTTCGCTAAACATGT